>JAQIWG010004700.1:0-15592 GCA_034695025.1 Chamaedrilus cognettii | reverse complement strand
GAAGGGGACCCACTTATCCCTCGGGAGGGGTTAGGTATTTAGCTGCGCAGAATTCCTGCGCCTTCCACCACAACAATGCCTTAATGTCTGGTTACAATTGACACAGCTGTTTGAAAATGGGCATGTGCTTAGAGATAACCATCTATAGCATATATCCAATTTTTATCGGATTTAAATTGAAATCCAAATTTAATCCTAATCGGATCATTGGTTTTCCACAGAGACAGTGCAACTACGTCTTGGGGAGACTTTTTAAGCAAAGGGATTTATTTCCCTATAAATTTAACCCATTATAGCTTCGTTTGTTGTCCATTCTGCCACGAATTTCAAAACTGCGTGAGCATAGCAGTGGGCCACGATTCGTGTTGCCACCAAATTGCATGCAAATCAGTTAGCTAGTTTCTATGCAATGACTATTTGATTTTCTCATTGGGGAAGGGGCAGTTGAAAAGGGGAGACTTTCGTTCCTGACACCGGCGTTTCGAGAACGTCAAGCAATCGTACCATGACGTCTGCAGACGCCAGATTGCAAGAGTCTCGACGTCGCCGTAATGTATCACGCGTACTGGTATGTTAAACAACGTCATGGTCCGACGCCAGAGAATGAAGACGTTATACGTACCGAGTCAATAAACGTCTGGGCCTTGGCGCATGGAGGTCAGAGAATTTGCTTAATGCCCGAGTTCGATTGGGTCGTGAGAAGCGGGATCAGGCCGTCTACCGGAACAACGCCTGATCACGCGTCGTCAACGACGACCGGCGTACATCGCTGATGACGCGTGCGAGTTACATTGAGTGCAGTATTCAGGCCGTCGTCCAAGGAACCGCCACGTGTATTTTGCATATAACCGCCATATAACCATCGCTTGAGGGATGACGTCTTGCGAGAAGATTGGTCGTCGCTGATAACGCGAAACGATACGTTACGCTGCATTCGCTAAAGAATTCTTCAGCGAATCGTCCACCCTCACGACCCAATGTAACTCTTCCTTAACGGAAGTCGTGTTGACGTTAACCACGATGCAGCGAAGTGTAGAGCTCTCCACGCCTACGCTGACTCAGGGCGCGTGACGTCGAGCATCAATAGGGGGATCCCTCTCATGAAGGTAGGGTTCTCAAACTGCTGTCCGCGGGACCAAAAGTGGCCCTCGAAGATTATGTGTGTCCCGCAGAAGTGTTGGTAAAAGAGCCACTATGGCCTTTGGAACTCCTGCCGAAAGGGCCACTGGGGCCCGCGGCGATGTTGGTATAAGCTTAGTATTGTGTTTTGGTGAATTTTTTCTTTGAGCATAAGCACGATTAATTAAAGTAGGCGCAATACGCCTACAACAAGTAGGCCTAAGCGAAGTTTAGAAACGTGTAGGTAGGCATACATTTCACTGGAATAAAAAGTGAACAATGACTGTTAAGAAAGGCTTTGAAAATCCTGTCAGCACCACCCCCCTTCCCCGGTTGTGAGTTGGACGCCGAAGCCAGAAATGGCTCGCGAAGATTTGTGACACCGAAATATGAACCGCCGAGGAAACAGTTTGAGAACCACTGCTCCAGCCTGTAATGCAACACCTCACCCTCCTCTCGCATCAAAATGCAACGTCTCATTCACAACGTCCATTAATTCGAGCATACAAAGTAGAACATTAAATGAGAGACAACCTCTCAGCAAGCCGGGGAACAAAGAATAGACTTGCAGCCCAGAGCTCCCCGAGCGAGCCGTAGAAGACGAATAAAGAAGGGAGTCCGGTTCTGTGGCGGCCCTCTTACACATAACCGGACCGTAATGGTCTTCGTTACTACACACGGTCCTTAAAATAAAACCCCTCCCCCCCCCCCCCCAGAGACAACCTCCACAGTACAGTACTCCAGTCCTGCGCTCTGCAGATGCCTATTGAAAGGTGTATGTAAAATCGACAATTAATAGTTTCTAGCTGACGGGTGTAAATCCGCAGTCGCTTAAAGCGCAATAAGTATTTGTAGTGGCCTTAAAAAACTGTTAATCGCTTATTGTAGCTCAGTCAGATTATACAGAACGCGGTGTTACGTGCGACCTCGTTCAAGTTACCTTCAAGGCTTGACAAACATGTAAGCTATGTTCCCAGACCGCAATATACATGACATGTATATACATACCTCGTGTATATTGACTACTCGTTATTATTGTACTTCGTTTGACGGCAATATACAGGATGCGCCAAGAAAGAACCCCCTAGCACATTAGAGATAACTCAGTCAAAACCTAATATTTTTGGTTCCTTGTTTCAGAGAT
Source organism: Chamaedrilus cognettii (assembly GCA_034695025.1). NCBI lineage: Eukaryota > Metazoa > Annelida > Clitellata > Enchytraeida > Enchytraeidae > Chamaedrilus > Chamaedrilus cognettii. The sequence continues at coordinate 13,329 of JAQIWG010004700.1, read as the reverse complement.
TATAGCTGAGATAATTTAACACACGTTCTGAAAATTGTACTTGAAAATCTGCTTGCACTCAAAAGTTATGAATCTTTTTCCCAAAAAAGTAAAAAAAATTTTTAACCAACATGCACGACTATTCCTGTAAAGAGTATTTTGACGCCTCTCAGTCGCAGCGATTTGAATCACTGAGGATAAATTAGAAGTCTTTAAAGGAGTCGGCTGGTTTGGTCATCAATATAAGCTTGATATTTTCTGTATTCGCTATCTGTTCATGATGAATGCTTGGTGTCTCCTTCAGCATGCATGGATGGCTTTGTTGATGGGCTGCTGCAGCACAAATCAGTGATGTCGCGCACTGGTTTGTTTTCAGTCCCGCCGTTGTCTTCAGCTTGGGTCTGTGGATCTGGTACATTTCATGTATCACCCCCATATTTATGGTGGTCAGTAAAAATAGGTTCTGCTAGTCTAGCGACGAATTTCGGAGATTGGTAGGCATCACAATGCAATTCGCATACATCATTGTGTTGGATAAAACGATTTTTTGACTTTTTGGGGAAAAGATTCATAACTTTTGAATGCAAGCAGATTTTCAAGTAAAATTTTCAGAACTTGTGTTAAATATCTCAGCTACAATCCCTGAAACGATGAAGCAAAATATTAATTTTTGATTGAGTTATCGTGAATCTGCTAAGGGGTTATTTTTTGCGCACCATGTACATTATCTTCGGAATGAGGTATTCAATGGATCCATAGCAGGGATTATTTGACGAAATTATATGTTCTCCACATCAGAGACCCAGGCTGTACACATTTATTTGAGACGAGGACAGTTTCCATCTGTAACGAAACTTATAACCGGGGCGGGAGGGAGGGAGGGGGGGGAAGGGTGCTGACAGAATTTTTGAATTAGTTTCTAGGGAGATGCCTTTTCGTTTTAGACCATGGCTTGCAGAGTTGCACTCTGATTGGAGCTAGCTATTGGGCTTTAGGTCTACGCAACATTTGGACTCCACATTTGAAGAAAAACCTTTTCATGATTATGGACTCGACATTTCCTATCCGTGTACTGTTTCAGTATTTTAGGAGTCCGCATTTGGAATATTGACTCCACGTTTTGCTCTCTGGCTTCCATAAATTGGTTATCTCCACACTTCAACAATCCCTGATATATAACATTACACCCTTGTCTCTGACACCTGTCTATTCAGTAAACATCGCCCACTGACCTCCCAATACAGAGCTATAGTCTATATCTATTGGCTCTGTCTGTCTGTAAGAAATAACGTTGTGAAGACTTTGGCGATTACTGGCAGCTCGCTTAGAGCGAGCTATCAGTAATCGCTCTCTCGCTCACCTCAGCGCGCTTACAGCGCTCACAGCGGGCGGCCACGCACCACCAGGATGATCCAAGAGCAGTCGTGAGTACTTACCAGTACCATGTAGGAGCAATAGTAAGTAGTGAGTACTTACCAGCATGATGAAGGCGCAGTAATGAGTACTTATCAGTATGATCCAGGCGCAGTAGTGAGTAGGCCTACTTACCAGTATGATCCAGGTAGGCGCAGAGCTGAGCGCGAGGTGCAGCAGCGACATCTCTCCAACAACAGGCCGCGCTGCGTCGATGTTAATCCTCAACGCGGCACAGGATGCAGCTGATTGAAGGTTAGAAGCGGCTGGTGTCCTCCTGAACTGCTGAACCCACGAACTGTGGACTTTTTCTGAAGATTTAGACCGACTGAAGATTTACAAGTCCTGCTAGAACAACGGCCTTCTGAAAGTTTAGCAGCGAGCCTACGAAACCGCTATGTACTATAGTAGTGACGAGGAGCCATCCATTTCCGTCCTTTATAGCACGCAGTTCTTGACAGGTGTAGAGTACAGGCCTAGGCCAAATCATCGGCTGCTAGCCTAAGTTCCACTGAAGCCATTGCAGGCAGCGTCCGCGGACCAATAGGGCCTGAGCGGCTCAGCGCTAGTCGCTGATCTAGATCAGCGACCGCGCTGCGCTGCAGTCTATTGTGTCTATGCGTGATGCAGCATGCACTATTACAAATGAGTGTGCGACAGAAATCCCCTAAGCATCCCTGCAAGCAACATTCTGTCACGAGCATGGGTCGCCGCGCACAGGAACGCGCAGGAACGTGCGGGAGGTGCAGGGACGAGCAGGAACGGATCCAATCGAGCGAGTCGGACTTCTTAACCATTTAAAGTTGAGAATAGGTTGAGGTCGTTTCATCCACTTCCAAAATACTGAATTTTGATGAGCATGCGCTCAGAATAAATGTTTAAACTTTCAAGCGTGTATCGATCGGTTAGAAATGGATCCGGCTTCATAATTAGCACGATTGTATGCAGCAAGCAGCATCAACCCTAAGTCGGCCAAATGAACTAGGATCGACAAACTGCTAGAGGAAGGAATAGGCTAGGGAAGATTTGAAATCGTGCGCGCGCTTACTCGGTCACGATTTGGGCTACGATTTTTATTGGCTACAAAGCGTCTTGCTTTGAAGTCATGCCCGGATCTCTACCATAACACGTTGATCAGAGCGGGCTGCGGGGTAACACGTCAATCACTACTCACTCGGCTATATGTCTGCTGTCAATATAAGTAAATAATAGAGATCACAGTTTTGAGAGTATCATGTGCAGTCCATGATCTAGCCGTGTCTACCATTTAAAAAGTGATTTAGATTACGCTAGCATGGGGCCGAACCACCCACTTTTTTATCCTGGGCCCAAGTTGTGTTTATCGTGAAGCATAACTTTTTATTGCTAATCCACTCTGAAACCTTGTACGTCTCCCAATTTTTAGCATCTAGCGCCGGTGTGCTGAAATTAAGTCTACTTCAAAAAGTCTCACCTGGCAGGTTGTTTCGGATTTTTCCTGCAAGTTATCATCAAATGCTCTGAAAACTTTAAGGTTAGTTGTTGGCATACTCTGGAACGTGTAGGCCTATATACATTGTTTTCTGTAAAACGTTTAAATACTTTGCTATATTGCAACTTTCAATTTTAAATTTGCAACAAATTCCAAATATGCCCACATATATAATAAACATTGACACAAATGTCTGAAAATTGGCATGTTTTGAGAAATAACCCTTACTTAGCACATATCCTAAATTTGGCATCAATTGTATCTTTGGTTTGTAAGAGACAGTTTTTGGTGATACAATTATGGGGGTAGATACTTTTAAGACACGGGGGAGACTTTATTTTGTTACAAATTTCAACCGCGATAACTTCGTTGTCCATTTTGCTATCATGTCACGAATCTCACAATTAGCTAAGCTAAGCAGCGAGCCACGATTCGTATTTCCACCAAATTGCATACAAAACAGTTGGCTAGTTTTTATGCTATGGCCCTTTGATTGCCACATGAACGGGTGAGTTTTGTAAGGGAGCGCAAATCGTGCAAGACACCGGTGGCACCTGGTTTTTTCCTGCCTGATTTTCCTGTGCGGGCCACAGACTCAACCTTCAGTAGGTCTTGCATGTATTATATTGTTCATACAATCCGTAGGCCCATTGGTGAAAATATGACAGGGCGATCCTGGATATTTATCCGCACAGGGTGAGATCGAACATCAAATAATCAACATCATTACTTCCTAGTTGGGACAAAGTTCGTGATAATGTAGATCACGTCGCAGTGCCTACCGTCATTAAAACGAAATGTATTATTTGATGAGTTACCGTACATGTAGTTCTTGATGTCCAGTAAAATAACGTTTTATTCGTGCTTGGCCAAATCCACAAGGAAGTGCGTTTAAACATTTTGATATGATACGCTCTATGTACGCTTTATTCTGTCTACGCCACGTTTTGATGATGTTTGCGAGCAGAAGCACGGTGGTCTAATCGGCTTAAGCATCTGGGGGCTCATTCACTTAAATATCTTAAGATATATCTTAACTTTTGTCATAACTTTCTCCTATCTTAGTCCTAAGAAGTTTTGTGAATCGCATTTAAGCTTATAATTGTCTTAAGACAATCTTAAGACTAAGATTCTCTTAAAATATCTACGTGAATGATGGTTAGGACGTGGCGCTTCCAGTTCACATACATTTATACGCCGACGCCCAATCAAAGGATACATTCTCATATACTGATAAAATGCCTTTGAGGAACGATTTAGCACAAGGTATTTAATTTATACAAAATTATTCTTTGTTCCTCAGCGGAATTTTAGTCTAATAAGTCAGTATAGTATCAAATCTGCTTATCCATTTTGTTTAAAAAGTTGTAAAGTACAATTTTGGTCAAATATAGCGCTATACTAGGCTAGGCAGGCAAATGCCGGTATTCCCATCGTGTTTGTATGGCCTATGCAGTTGTTTTTTACACACACGCGAAAAGTGCGGACAGACTATTGCGAAGTAAGCCTAATTGCTTCCGGTAACTCGCGCAGACCAGGGTTCAGCGCTGATCTGATTGCGCTGAGTCGGTGATAATTGGTGAGCAAATAGCAGCGCGTCACCGCCAGTCTGACCCGGACATACACATCGCTGAAGGCAGAGGCTGCGATAAGTAGACTCGCAGCCTCTGCAGGACTTAAACAACGCCAGCAGATTGTGCATAATTTGTAATAGAGCCTATAATGTTTGGCCGGAGATTCGGCGTGGTCCACTACTCCGCTATTCTCAACGAATCGCTGCAAACCCGGAGCTGGAGGGTCGGAAATTTGTAGGAAAATTAAACAACGTTGTTCTACAACATGCTTGCTACTACGAGGGAAGTACCATGTATAAGTAGCCAATCGCTGACGCTTTTTTTTACAATATTACAAATCCGAGATATACGTTTTGCAGGAGCAGAAAATTCTATTTTCAGCACCTTTTGATAACTTCGTAACGATGAAGTCTATAATAGTACTTCAAGTAAATAATAAACATGGCGAGGGTGCCGCTGTTATCGCCCAGAATAGACCAGCGTGCAGTAGTTCGATTTCTTTGCCCAAAGGCCTTCGTACGGTTGAAATGCACAATAAAATACGGCCAGTAGGCTAAGTATGGTCACAAGTGCTTTTATCTATCGGCGGTTAAAAGTTGGTGTCGCAAATGTTCAAGCTGTCGAACAAGTTTTCTTAGCGGTCGAACGTCATTATCAGTCTCGTCGTCATTGTCGGTCTCGTCGGCAACAAGGCCGCGAAGTACGAACACCCATGATACGGGAACACACGTGTTGGGAAAGAGGCTGGAATTTTTTTGTATCTTAGGGACCGTGTGCAGCACAAAGACTATATATGCTACAGTCCAGTTCTGCGATAGAGAGCCGGCACAGAATCGCTCCCCTTTCTTTAGTCGCCTTTTACGACTGCCCTGGGAGGGGATTGGGTACGAGAGTAGATGCATCCACTCCACTAGCCAGGGGCTACGCTACGGGGTGGCAAAAAGGGGACATAGCCCCCCAACTTACAAAGTTAGCCCCCACCCACTTTTAAGTTTTTAGGTGCCAAGTCTGCCCTGTTATGATTTTCAACCCTCAGGGAAAAAAAAATTAGGTTTTGAGTATTTTAGAAGCTCTGTATTAAACGTTGCAGAGGCGAAAAGTTTTTTTCAGTACCCCCCCCCTCCTCCTTCCTCCCCCCTCCCTCCCGGTAGAGACTTGTCTCGAAGGGGAAAATTGATTTTGCAAGCCGCCCCTGAAACTAGCCAGCCAGCTTTTACTTTGTCTCTCTTTGACCCCCCCCCCCCCCGAATAAAAAAAAATCTATCGACGCCGCTGCCACTATCATGTAAAGTTTAGTTTTATTATGCTCAAGTTATGAAAGTGCAGGTAAAATAAGCGAAATTAAGGCAATTAAGGTAATCATCTCCCACCCAGTGGTTAAAGTGTAATATATAGGGCCCGAGATCTCTCATAGTTTGTGGCGATCCGGTGCGATCCGGTAAGTCAATAGCTGAGGGAGGCATGCTTTTCCTCCCGTCCTAAACTCAGCTCACGAGCGCGAGGGGGGGGTGCTGAAGGTGAGTGCTGACGGGGTGCCATCCGGCTGACGTTTTCTTTACACAAGTGAGATACCCAATCTCATGCATATGAATTTTAATCCGCCCGAATCTGTGATCCGCCGGTCTGGCTCCCTTTAACCACTGCGCACCCCCACCAGTATACGGAGTTAAGTTTAGTACTGAAGGGCAGTTCTGTGAGAAATAATTTCTGTCTGCACCCCTCCTCCCCCCACACGGTCGCGAGTTTTGCACCGGAGGGAAAATGCATCGGCTGGTGCAAGTTATTCCCCTCCCCCCCCGTCCTGGGAGAAACGCAGCTCGGGTTTATCCACATATATCGAATCTCTCGAGCATCTTATGACGTGATGAAGCGTTGTGGCCGAGTGGTCCAAGTCGCAGGCCTCGAATTACGAGCGCGACAACATGTCAACTCGATTCCCGGCCGCGGCAGACTCTGAGCCACTTTGTGCATCCTTGGCAACGGCGGTTTAAATTCACCAGCTACAAGTGTTCCTACGATGCCTGCCAGTCTGCGGTGGAACCACCACCAGCAACTATCAGCTGGTGCAATGGGGCGTCACCTCCTCCCCGCAAGGGGCTACAAATAAAATCTGATTGCATTGCACAATTCAGCAACTTAGGGCGATCTATTGTGCAGACAGTGTTAGTTAATCCATGTTTTGTGCATCAGTCTACTGAGCAAAACTGAACAGGTGGGCGCCAACTTGCGAATTGTTCTTAATTTTGAAGGGTCAATCGAGTTCAACAGAACTTTATGTCATTGAAAGAAGCTCAAAGGGACGTAAAATATTCTTTCGCTCAGTCACAGCGCTGCCTCAGTCTTCGCCGTTGAACAACGTCGAGCAGCATACCACACTCTGACACACAGCCCTCAAGCACCTCAAGCTCCAACACACAGCCCTCAATCACAGATCACACTCTGACACACGGCCCTCACGCACGCACCACACTCTGACACACAAACCTCAAGCACACACCACACTGACACATAGGTCACACTCTGACACACAGCCCTGAAGCACACACCACACTCTGACATTCAGCCCTTAAACACATACCACACTCTAAGACACAGCCCTCAAGCACACAACGCACTCTCCCAAAACTCGCCGCACCCATCAGACCCTCGATATTCTCGACGTGGGGTTCATCCTCATCGCCCCGGGTGCAGCCACGATCTCTGAGCAGTTCACCGCCCCGTAACTCCTTCCGTCCAAGGTCGCCGCCCCGCGGCCCCCCCTCAGCCGCCCGCCGCCCCGCCGGCCCCCCCGCCGGTCCCCCCGCGTCCCCGCGCCCCCGCAGAGCACGCCTAGCAGCGTGGCGCGGAAGGAGCGCGAGCAGAGACAGTAGACGACGAAGTTGACGGAAGAGTTAGCGACGACGAGCAGGTCGCTTAGGCACACATAATAGAAGAGCGCCGAGGGGCAGAGCGCCGCCCCCTCGGGGAGCAGCCCGAGCAGCAGCTGGGTGACGAGCGCCGGGGTTTGGCACACGACGAACACGACCACGACGATGACGAGCATCAGCGTAATGTCGTCCTCGGACCGACCTGAGCCTCCCGGGCCGCCCTTGGCGCCCCCCGCGCAGCCGGAGCTTCCGCTGCCCGTGTCTGTGGAGCCGGTGACGGGGGTGCGGTGTAGCAACTGCGACCGCTTGATCTGACAACAAGCGTCCGGGGTTTTAGTATAGCGAATATTATCCTTCACGAGTCCGGGGTCTTAATAACTAATATCATCATTCACACGGCTGGCGTCGAACCAACATCATCATTCACGAGTCCGGTGTCTTAGTAATGAGTTTCGCATCATGCACGCGTCGGGTTGCTTTATGGTTTGTCATCCGAAGGTCGTTAGATTGTTGTTTGACTGTTAACCGTTTGTATGTCACACGATCTGGTCATCAAGGAGAATGTCTGTCTGGTTCAGTCTAGGGTGATGCCGGAAGCGCTGTTACAATCTTTGACAAATGGATAGTTGAGTAGCGCTACCTTGATGTTAATGGAGTAGCGCTACCTCTGTGCCAGTGGAGTAGCGCGACTTCGCTGTCAGTGGAGTAGCGCTACCTCGATGTCAGTAGAGTAGCGCTACCCTGGTGTCAGTGTTAGATGAGTAGCACTACCTTGATGTCAGTGGAGTAGCGCTGCCTCGCTGTCAGCGGCGTAGCGCTCTATCAGTGTCCGTGTCAGTGGAGAAGCGGTATATCGGCGTCAATGTCAGTGGAGTAGCGCTACCTTGCTATCAGTGGCGTAGCGCTACCTTGGTGTCGCGCAGCAGACGGATGAGCTCGTGGTTAAGCGCGATGAGAACGGCAAGCGGCGCGAGGAACATGACGAGTGAGTAGAGCAGATTGGCGTACACCATCTTGTAGACGGGGTCTGTCGACAGCGCGGACTGACGCGTCACCAACATCGTCGCGTTCTCGTCCCCGCCCCCGCCCCCGCCCGCGCCACCCGCCCCCGCTCCACCCCCGCCCACGCCCCCGCCCCCGCCCCCTCGTCGCCGGTCTGGCACCAGCACAACGTCGTACTCAAAGAACCTGAGCGGTAACGTCACAACGATGCACTCTGACGTCACAGTTTCAAGTAATGCAACACAGGCAGTGAATGTGTTGATGGAAAGTGTAGCGTGTGATGGAAAGAACATGTACTTCTTGGAGAGAACGTCGACGAGCGTGAAGTGAGCAATCGACACTCGCATAATGGTAACGTGCACAGCCACAGAGTAAGGAGAGACGCGTGAGATGGTGATTGATCTGTGCCTCAGCACGTCGAAGTAGAGTGGTAAACGTATAAACTGTTGGAGTGTAGAGCAATTAGTGACAACTGTAAATACATGTACATGTTTAAGCGTTTATTGAGTTATATCTCTCTATAATCTACAATGTAGGTGGGAAAGGAAAATGTACTTCTTCGAGAGAACGTCCACGCTGGTCTGGCAAGCCGCCGGGGGAAATTACCTGCCAAAGAAATACGCATGAGTAGTAAAACGCAGAAACTTAAACCGCCTCGCTCGTCGTGCGGGTCACCAAGAAGCGCGCAGGTCGGCTGCCATCGGGTCGCCTGCGATAAGTTGGCTACGGGGGAGGTGTCGTCGACTACGGCGTCCTTGACTGAAGCGAGCGCCTCGGCTCCCACTGTCGGTGGCGCCACGGCGGCGGTTGCGTAAATTCCTCAAGTATCGATGAGGGTCACGAGATCCATGTCAAGGAGACACGCAGAGGGGTTGGCAACAAAAGTATTGGACGTGGCTGCCGCATTCAGCTCTAGGATTCAGCTTGCAACCAAGATCTGCCTCTTCAACGTGTACATCCTGCCTGTGATTCTGTATGGTGCTGACACATGGACACTGAGTGCCGTGCTGACAAACAAGCTAGATGCCTTTGATCAGTAGTGCCTGCGTCGCATTCTCCGGGTTTCGTACAAGGGCCATCTGACCATTATCGAAGTCAGGCGCCGGACGCAGCAAACAGTAGTGTCGGAGACAATAGACGCCAGAGACAGCCAGAGACGCCTGCAACTGTTTGGCCACATCGCTCGCTGGGACCCCGCTATGGACCACACGCGCGTACTGAGAGACGCCATCGACATCCCACCAAAGGGTTGGAAGCGACCTGTAGGGAGGCCCAGGAACACCTGGACTCACAATGTGGAGGGGGACCTGAAGCCCTTCAACATGAGGCTTAACGCGGCTTGGAGAAAGGCGCAGAACAGATCTGCTTGGTGCGATGTCACACTCACGGCTACATCGCCTGCGCAAGCGACGAACGAACGAACCTGGGAAAGCGCAGTCCTCTATAGAATAGAACTGACTATTTGTGCACGCCATAGAGCGGTACTACACACGAGGCCCTGCACACGTAGACAGGTACTACGTACCGGGTACTACACAGCAGGTACTACACACCTGTAGGCAAGCAGACACGTTTTACACACCTGTAGATCTACTACGTTGCATAAACCGATACCTCGAGTCACACCAGTACGCAAGTAGACTTACAATATGCATTACAGGTGTGTAGCATAGGTCTGCAGTATACTGCACACATGTGCTACGCATCTGTGCTTCACATCTGTACTGCACACCAGTTGTATACATGGATACTACACACGAGATGAAACTCACCTGGGCAGTATTACATACTTGTAGCTAACCACTCACCTGTACTACACACCAGCGATACACTACATCTGGACACTACACACGACGTACTACCAACCTGAGCAGTGCTACACACTTGTACCACACACGACTACTGCACACCAGCCGTGGATACCCACCTAGGCAGTACTGCACACCGGAAGTACACACGGACAATATACACTACAACCTACCCACCTGCGCAGTACTACACACCCGTGCCACACACCGGTACTACATACCTGTACTGCATACCTGTACAGCACACATGTACTACACACCAGAACTGCACACCAGTAGTACACTATACACGTTACTACACACGACATACAACTCACCTGGGTAGGTTGTAGAGCAGAGAGAAGAGCCCGACGCCGATGACGTGTCTGCGCGCGTGCGCGACGCTGCGTCGCTGCGGCGCGTCGTACGGCCGACAGACGCACAGGTAGCGGTTGACCGTCACTAGGACGGTCAGGTAAATAGTGCACGTCTCTGCGGCGAGCGCCGTGGGGAAGAGGTACTTGCCCATGTAGGGAAAGAGAGTGCGCTGCAGGCCGGGCAGGGCCTGCGACAGGGAGGGCAGGGGGCTGAGGGGCACCGGGGGCCGTGCAAGCTGAGGGGCTAAGGGGGGCTCAGAGGCACCGGGAGCGAAACAAGCTGAGAGGCACCAGGGGCGGAACAAGGGATAGGGGGCTGAGGGGTAGGGGGACTAAGGCGCACCTGACGCGGAACAAGGGATAGGGGGCTGAGGGGTAGGGGGACTAAGGCGCACCTGGGGCGGAACAAGCCAAGGGCAGAGGGGCCTATTCTATTTTGACTGCAATGAGGTAGGGCCATATCTATGCTCCCAAAATTGACACTGGCTATTTAGGAGGCATTGGGAGGGGGGACACATGAGTGCATCTGGTGTGGGGGGTTCATTTAAGAGCCTTTAGGTTAGAGAATGCATAAACATGCCTCCCAAATGCCCTCGAATGGCACTAAAACATCCCCAAAATGATCATTCCAATCGTCATAAATCCTTGACCTCCACACCCAGCCCCCTACTCCCGCTCGCAAGTTCTGCACGAAAAGCGACAAGTGTCTTTTGAGAGAGAAGAAATGTGTAGTTTGATATAAAAGATCTGTTTTCCCAAACGCCTTTACTTGGAGCCCCTTAATGATCATTGCGAACAGTCTAAACAAGACTTTTCGGCTCAATTACTATGTGAAATTAGAGCTCTTCCCCCCCAGTGGGTCCCTACACAACCGTGGGCCGGGAGGCGCGGGAAGCCTTATCGCCGGTCCTGGAGGTTGTTCTGTATAATATTAGTCTGAAGGGAATGTGATGACGACTATGCTGACTGCTGATTATTACTTGTTGAAAGGTACATTGCGGTTATCGGTTACTATAGGAATATTAGTCACAGGCTCTGTTTCTCACGATTTGGGTTGTCGCTCAAAAGGACTCAAACTCAAACCAGGCGGTCATTGAGTAATAGTGTGGAAAACAGCACGTATTGATCGATTCAGTCGTGAATCGATCATCAACTTGATTTCATATCGAAGCAATAGACTGGATCCGATGTTGAAGGAAAATATGTAAACTAGATTAATACTAAAACTGATTGGCATGCGTCAACTAAACTGATATATAATTAATTAGCGCATATATGTATGTTAGTACTGTTGGTTTAACCTATTTCAAGCGATTGGCGACGATTGAGTCGTGAGTGGGCGTGACACGTTTGAAGCACAAGGGCGCAGATCGTACATTGAGACCAGCCGGTGTCCGGACACATGGATTGACAGCCGCTGACACGTCGGACAATGAGACGCGCAGCGCGGTCTAGCGGTCGGACACGAGTATACAAAGAGTCAAAGTTCCGACACTGAGCCGCGAGGTCGCTGCATTGAATGTTGCACCTGCGCGTCACGTCAAACTTGTCCTGTCAAACATATCTATTGACGCGCTCGCGTTACGTGAATAACTTATGGTGCGTTCACATTGCATCTTGCCGCAAGATCTCACCGTAAGATCTTCCCACAATCCGCCCGCAATCCACTCGCTAGATGGTATCGTTTCCCCATCGTGTTCAGTTGTACCGTCTTGCCGCAAGACGCGGCCGCCGTGTTCCCGCAAGCGATGGTTATATGGTGGTTGTATCCCACGTGCATGGTGATTAACGGGAAGGCAGAGGAAAGGCGGCGGGAAGATGTGATAAGAAACCATTCGTGCTCCCGAAAGCGTCGCCTTAAGATGGCTCTTCCCGAAAGTCCCGGAAGCCTAGCTAGGTTCCGGCATCGGGGAACGCGGTTGGGCTATAGATATAAATAGCATCGTTGCCCGATCCAACGCAACCTGTGGTGCCTGCGCGGCCAGCAGCCTGTGGAGCCAGCACTGCAGCCTGCGTGCGCGGTCGCAGCTGTAACTACAGCGGTTGCAGCGGCTGCTCTGCTGCTGGTGCTGCTGCTGCTGCTCCTGCTCCTGCTGCTCCTGCTGCTTCTGCATCATCCGACCGAATTCGTGCGCAAGATCCAAAACATAGGCTTCGATGTGTTATAATAATTACCATCTGAAAGTTGCGCGCAATATCAAAAGATTGGCTAGAATCACTCGATTAATCAGTGCTGGATACATATCCAGCACTGATTATAAGTGAGTGCTGGGTATTTATCCCTAGATTTGAGGATTTTTGTGTTTGAGGGATCTGATATTTAAAGGAATCGTCAGATATCTGAGTATATTTTTTATATGGCGCATTTGTAATGGGAGCTGGAGACATTTGTGTCCAAAAATGCAATCTAGTGATATTTTAGCCGAGGTACCCAGAATTTATGGATACTTCATTTTGGTCCAATGGAATCCCTGGCTAGTGGCTAAAATGTACAATGTATATGAATGGACTGTTAATTTAGGCGCTGCTGCGTGATGCCCTGGAACGTAAACGGCTGCTGAAGCGTAAGAACATAACGTAAGCGGCGATGAGTCGATGTTAGTTAACTGATATTATTAGTTCGATGGGTCTAACTTGTTAGACAGTTGTTATCAGTTGTTTGGGTTAGGCCTTTAGCGTCTGAGCTATTTCACAGCTGTGCGGTTGGCTGCAGCGAGGTTATTTATATCTGGCTTTGTCGCCTCCCCTGCTGCGGCTATCTGCGCTCGCTACCGGAGGGAGCATACCTGTGAAGAGAGGATACCTGTGAAGAGAGGATACCTGTGAAGAGAGGATACCTGTGAAGAGAGGATACCTGTG
>JAQIWG010004699.1:0-15595 GCA_034695025.1 Chamaedrilus cognettii | reverse complement strand
CCAGCTGCTGTCGAAGATAAACTCAGCGATAATCTAATCGGGCGCGTTTTGGCCTTCATGAAAGAGATTTTTTCCACTGGCAGGTTAAACTTTTTTTGGAGGATAGTGTAGACCGTTGGTTTATCCAAAAGATTAACAAAAGCAGTAATGACTAAGAATATGGCCCTTAGATTAGTCTGTGGACTGCAGTGCGCTGCGCAGTGCTTAAAGAGTCTTTGAGGGCGTGTCTACTTCATTGTATTGACATAGTTGTCTCACAATGGCAGTTCAGCAGTGCTCCCACTGAGATCGCTTGCATTGTACTGTTTTTATTTTTAACATTCAAGATAACTTGAGAGCTCTTAGCAAAGCCATCGATCAATATTCTGTTCAGTTTGTAGCTGGAGGCTTGGTTCAGTTAGGTAACTCTAGCTCTCTCAGTCTGTCATGATCTTGGATAACAGCGTGCAGTACTAGGAGTTGATTGCATTTAATTGAAGTATTTTTTATAAACGATGTATATTAATTTTAGTCATGAATGGTGTCATCAGTAAACTTTCATTAACCCCTAGTTGGATATTTTAGTTAAAAAGCGTCTTGCGGCTTTGCGAAAACCGCTTTGCGGCTTTGAGACTTTGAGACTTGCGTTCCTGAGTCATCTCTAGAAGACATTTCTAGCGATTTCCGTAAATAGTTGAGAAATACAAAGTTTGTGAAAAAGGTGTTTGAAGTGTACAAGATTTAACCCCTAGTCGGATATTTTAGTTAAAATGCATTAGCAAGATGGCGATATTTTGAAGCGTCTTTCATCATTTTTCTTCATTATAATGCGGCAAAAGCAATGGGGTATTAATTATCGGAAGCATTTTTAGGCTGGTAAATTCATTATGCTAAATTGCGCTTTAATATATATTTTTGAAATTGTAAACGGAGTATAAAAACGCAGGTAGTTAACCCTGCGGACTTGGGTAAAATGAGTATAGGTCTACAGTGCAGAGTTTCAAAAGTGAGTCGTAAAAGTCGACTGAAGAAGGGGGAGCAATTCTTTGGACTGTCGTAGTCTTTGTTACTGCACACGGGTGAGCGCGCTAACACGGTCCTTAACCTTCCAAAACCCGGCCGCTGAAGTCCAGTTGTTCAATATTTAGAGAGTTATTTGACCGATCCTAGATCATTCAAATAACTCTCAAATAATGGCGAGTTTGAATAATGCGCGATGTAATTCACGCGAGGCGAGCTGATTGGATCGTGACGTCGTAGCCTATCTGTTCTGTGACAATTTAAAATCAGACAAAGTTCTCTCCATTGCACAACTGGCTCTAAGATCATTTACATAACTATTGAACAACTAACCCTGCATTTCTTTGACTAATTTCAGCCATCCAGCCGCCGCCTCTCTCCAGCACGCTCCCTACACCACCTGCGTGCACTCTCTGATGCGCACACGCTACACACTCAGAACCATGTCCGCTGCGTGCACGAGCACCGCCGCACGCCGGTGGGGCTCCTCCGCCGCCCTCGTGGCGCTCGGCTTTGTGCTCGGCGTGCTCGTCAACTACTATGGCCTGCTGTTTGAGAACATTCGCGTGGAGGTGCGCGTCAAAGCGTACGGCGACACCGCCGGTGGAAACATCGCTGGTAACACCGGCAACGCGACATCGGCGGCACTGCGTCTTCTCGGCATCACGCTCAATGACAGTGCACTCGGCGTGGAAGGCGACTACGTCGTCCCCAACATCGTCCACTATATCTGGTAACTTTGCTGAATTTGGAATGCGTTCTTTTCTCCTTTTTTTCGTAGCCCCTTGTGGAAGGGAGGTGATGCCTCATCGCACCAGCTGATGGTCGCTGGTGGTGCTTCCACCGCAGACTGGCAGGCATCGTAGGAATAGTCTTGTGGTTAATGAATTTAAACCACCTTTGCCAAGGGTTTTTCTCACTAATTTTTGCAGCCAATGGCAGCTTAGTTTGAAACTTAATACCACCGTTAGGCTTAGACCATGGATGCCCATTTTGTGTACCGTTCAGCTTGGATTAGTCCTTACTAAATTTATATTAGTTTAAATTCTTTTGGTATAGTTCAAGAAGTTCAGTTGCAAAGTACACAAATAATGGAAAAATTTAGTTATGTACTAGCCAGAAAATTTCAGTCCCTAAGGATGTAGAACACAATTGGAAGATTTAATATTGTTTTATATATCTATTACTATAGTACACATCAAAATTCGGATGCCTCTCTTGACGCCAGCCAAATAAATAATTATCTGGTGCGGGGTTAGCAGGTAGCCCACCGTAACATAAACGATACAAATGTTACTTTTAAGTATTGCCATGCACATTTAGGCGTTATAAGTGAATGCGCGTAGGTTCGCGAAGGATGCGGGACAGAAGCTGTCGTTCCTCAACTACGTGTCCTTCCTCAGCGCACACAAGATCCAGCGCCCGGCGCTCATCCTGCTCCACTGCAACCACCTCCCTGCGGGCGAGTGGTGGGTTCGGCTCTGGAGTGAGGTCCCCATTAAGATCGTCCACCGCGACCCCCCGGCGACCATCCACGGCCAGACCCTCCTGCACATGTACCACCGGGGCGACATCGCCAAGATGGAGGTCCTGATGGCGTACGGAGGCATCTACCTCGACTACGACGTCATCGTCGTCAACAGTCTCGACCCGCTGCGCAAGTATGACGCGACGCTTGGCAAGGAGAAGCCGCCCAAGTTCATCGCGGGGATCATCGTTGCGAGGCCCGAAGCGCTGTTCCTGCGGCTGCTGCACGAGTCGTACAGAAACAACTACCGCCCGCTCGACTGGGACTACAACTGCGCGCGCATCGCCTATGAGATCTACGTCCAGCGCCCGGACCTGCTTCACGTGGAGCCACGCCGGCTCACGACCCCGGACTGGAAGGACCGGCGGCTGCTGTGGGACGAGGTCATCGACTGGCACGACTTGTACGTGATACACGTGATGGGACACTTTAACTTTGTCGAGTTCACGCCCGAGTACATCAAGGCCATCAACAGCACGTTCGGCGAGGCGATGAGGTACATCTACTACGGGTCACCCAAGATTGTTGTCTAGCGGCAAGCAGGGGAACCAAGAGTTGGCTTGCAGACCAGAGCACCCCGGGTAGTTGTAAAAGACGACTAATGAGGGGGAGCGGTCTGCGTGGCCCTTCAATCAGAACCATGCTATAACAGTTTTCGTGACGATCCTTAAACTTTCACGACCAAAAGTTCTAAATGGTTCTGTTGGGCCAGCACGACTAGTTGAGTGGAGCGGATCTAGCGGCCTTTTTGTGGCTTCTCACCGGGAGGAGGTGATCGCTGGTGATGGCTTCATCATAGACTGGTAGGCATCGTAGAAACACTTGTGGCGGACTAATTTAGACCACCTTTGCCAAGGGTGCACAAAGTGAATCAGAATCTTTGCATCGTTGGAAAATCTTACTGCTGGTTGCTCGACCTCGATTTGAGTGCGATTTAAGTGCGATTTAGTGACGCAGTCCGATTTAACGAAATTTTCTGTTGCTCAACTTCAATTTAATTAGCAATTTAAGCAAATTAGAATTAGCAATCTGTGAATTAATTTTCCAAATTGCACATTTCTGCAAAATAAGTGCGATTTAACGGCCAAAACATTGGAAAGTCAGTTACGTTTCAAGATTCAAATTTTCACGATATTTTTGAACATTCATCACTATTGACACGTATTAACATGATTAGGGCCGCGCGGAACGCTAATAAAGACCAGGGTTCAGTAATATTTTAGCACATTTGCTAAATCGCACTCAAACTGAAGAAATCGTTGAACAAACCAAAAATTTCAAACTGCAGTTTAGCTTAAACCGCAGTTTGAGTAATGTGCGATTTAGCACCTTTCAAATCGAGGTCGAGCAATTAGCAGTTAGTGTTGTGAAGTTCATAAAGCAGGTTTAAAGAAAATCTTGTCATATGTTGCTTGAAACTCCGCACTGTCACGCGTGAATGAATGATGACGTCGTGGCGTTTGGCAATTGGATTTTATTGACCAAAAATCTGGCTGTGGGATAAATAAATTCGACTACGATGTTTTTTTAAATCTTGGGATTTTTTTGTGGATAAAGCCCTGGGTCAAGATGGGTGAAATTGGTACATGTACCACATGGCTTGGGAAATGCATCTGAAGTTAAGTTAAACTACTTGGGCGTAAACGTGCTTGCCTGAAGTGGTGTACGCTGGGAGAATGAGGTTGAGATGCAAATAATAAGATTTAGACTTTACGAGGTGTTAGGGTATGTATAAGATGTGAAGTTTGAATGGTAGAGCTTCTTTTGGTTTCAAAGGGGCAAATTTTTTGGATGAAATAGTTTTCGTGCATCACTTTTATTTATTTTTTTTTTTTACAAATTTTTGTCATCTAGTGTCCTATTTTTGAAATATTTATTGCAGCTTTGTGGCCCGAGAAAGAGTTCTGTATTCTCATTTGGCTCGCAATGAATTTTTTTTCTTAAATTTTCTTAACGATTTTTCAAGCTGAGTTTTCTGAGCTGTGTGAAAATATATACTCTTAAACTTTAGAGTATAAAATAGTTTACCTCAAATTTATTTCATTGCTATTTTGCAAAGACTCATAGCTTGCGGTAAGCTTTGAAAAAGTTGCCGATGACAGTTTGGAACACGTATTTTGACCAATTTTGCTCAAAGCACGCTGAGATCGGCAATGTTCCAATTTGTCATCGTTCTTTGCCAATGCAGTGATGGAAACAGTGCGCATAATTTCTATGATTGCACTTGCTCCTAAGCTACTCTAATGTTGTGCTGACTCACAGACTTCATAGTTCCTACTCGTTTATCCGTTTTTGATTGAATTTCATAGACAACGATCTTGCAGATTTAAACTAGGTAGTGTAATTGTATGATCATGATTTAATTTTTACACTTAGCTTGAGTTTGATTGGTCACGGTCTGTTAGCTGCTTTAGCACGCCTTAATCACTATGGCCGAGTTTTTCCATCTACTGTTAAAATTTTAATCCAAGATTTATTCTGCAAAAGCCAATAGCATGGCGCTAAATTAACCATCGATCAAGCGTTCAGCGCGCTCATTGGGTGTGATGACGTCATGACCTCGGATTAAATTTTAACACTTGATGGAAAAACTCGGCCTAAGTGATGTTATCATTTGTATTAATGTGTGCATGCATGCCATACAGGTATGAGGCTCTGCGTGCTGCTGTTGTAAAGACCTGCCTAGCTTCAGATGCAAAAATATTTTGTGTGACTCATGAACCCCCTGCAGACTGGGGAAAAAAGAGAATTGTCTGCAGCCCAGACCTCCCTGGTCCAGTCGCAAAGAGTGACTAGAGAAGTGGGAGCGTTTGTTTGCTTGGCCTCGAGGCTCTGAACCCGGACTGTAATAGTTTTTGTTACTACACAGATCCTTAAACCCCAAACACCATTTTTATGTGAATCATGAATTAGTATGTATGTTTAAATAATAACTATGATGAGGCTTATATTGTACTGCGTTGTGGCATAGAAATGTATGAATCTGATATTCTCGATGTATTTAATTTCATTGAAGATTATCTAGTACAAAATAGCATGTTCATTATTTTTCATTATTGTTATTTCTGTCCATGTTTAATATGAGATTGTGGGTTCTTGTATTGTGGCACCCAGTGTCATACTCATATAAAAGTTTTGGACTATTTATTGACAATTTCGTTCTACTCCGCTCTTAAAAATGATAAATCCTTGAGTTTGCTTTTAAGCGGTTCCTCCTATCATTTTAGGGCCACAATTAAATTTTAATTTTGTGTGCTATTAATAGAGCGCTCGTTGCTGTTCTGGCGCTGCTGTTCTAAGTGAGCTCGGGTAATTGTGATGGATTTTGATATCGTAATTGTATACTCATTTGAGAGGTCTCTTCTTACAGGTAGAATTATAGTCATAGTTATTCATTATTTCCAGTGGCGTTAGCTGTGTGGCATGACTGATACAGACACTGCGTACACACTGTGGGTGTTTGATATCATGAGTTTGACACTACCTGGCTTATTGCCGCATGCTTTTGTGGTTATTGATCGTTTGTTTATCGTTGTTTATCTCTGGGTGTTGCAGTTTGCTTATTGATTAAGTTATTGTAAATCAGAAAATATCAATGACGAGATGCTCTCCGCGTATTCTCTCTGTGAACTGTGCCTTTTTGATTGATCATTGAATGCGGATCGTGATATTTTCAACTTAAATTTTAAACAGATTTTAAGTCGTATCCAACCAATCTATTTTTTTGGCTTTGATAAATAATTTAGAAGCACGAGCGACGGTAGCACAGATTTTGTAATATGTACTTGTAAGTTTGTAATTGCTGGTTTCAAATGTTGTTTACATACTATCGTAAGCATTGAGTTGAATTCAATTAACGCAATGTTTATCTAGCCTAATGGCAGAATTTATGCATTTGCGTTTCTTAGATATTGCCAAACTCGTGACGGCATTTACCTGCGGTTTGCACAACTACTCCGCGACTGCGCATTCAGATTAGAAACTCTTCGATGCACTTGTTGAGAGCAGACGCTGCTAAGTCATGCGATCTACTCAATTTTTTTGGACACCAGTTGGTATCTGGTCAAATGTCTTGATATATCAAGATGTTTGACACCATGAACATTGTTCAATTGCAGGTACCTCAGCATTGAACAGTATCATGATACTGTCACTCTAGATTTTATCATCCTTGAAGTAAAAGTCTTTTGATCTTTTGGTTTGTTTGATAACTTTCTAACTCACCTCCCTGTTTGCATCTTTCATGAATCGTGGCGAGATCTACTTGATGGCATTAATGGTTTGTCCTGATACATTATTTAGGACCCGTACGATTCTATGTAGCAGCTAAGGATTCAAGAATACTCAGAAGTATTAATTACTTACTACGGATATAGTTATTTCTCAGCTAATACTCATCTCGTAAGTCACTTAAATCAAAGTACGTGGCCATTGCGCGGATGGCATGTAACGAAATATTTCACTAGATTTATAACTCAGTCCCGTATTGTATGTTGGCTGCGTTGCTAAAAAATTTATCTTTGTTTTAAAATGATTCAAGACCGGTAGTGTTGCAGAATTAATTGAGCTGACTCTTACTGGATTTTATCGCCATTAGGTAGCCATGTTCGTTTACATTGTGAAGCACAGTGATTAGATATTTTCAAGTGATTGCCTTGATGCTAAGAAGGAGCTCGGATATGATTGATACATCTGATGATATTCTGATGATGTGATGATCAGATGACGTTCAATTTACTAATTGATACTAAAACAAGGCTACTAGAGATACAGAACTGTTGAGTTCATGTGTGGATGTTGGATTAACCATCAACTCGTGACAGCCTAGTGAACTAACATCACCGTATAGTTGTGCCTAAGCAATTCTATGTGTTTGTATGCTTCATGTGTAGCTCATAAAAATATGTCATGCAAGCGGAGATGGAAAAAGCATCATTTGCGTGATTCGTAGATCTGCAGAAAGTTGCCATGCACAATATATAAGTAAATTGAGTTGAAGATTATATAAATACCTGGACTACAATTCCCCCACTAAGAAATAAACGAATAAATATCCACGCGCTGATTCAACCATGTTGACTGTGTGTACCTTTTTCTATATTAATAATTGATGAATGCTGTATGTCTCATCTACTCTTGGAAACTGCACATTTTGAGCCTTTACTTTAAAATTATTATTTATGTTACGTTTTCTTGTAAGCCCTGTTTCAATTGCTATTATATAATCTTTATCTTTTGCCATTGCATTTTTGTTTCTTTTTTTTCATTTCTTCTAATGAGTTATATGGGCCTAGTTGTGTTTACTACAGTCTGTCATATCATTTCTGTTTTCGATTTGTATCTTTTTTTAGGATTTTTTGGAAATTTTTTGTATTGGTGATAGGGAATCATAAGACAAAGTATAATTTTCATAACTCTTTTGGATTTTTAGTTTTTCCTGTTGTAGTATTTTGTGATTCACTTTACGTTGTAGCCTATATTTGGATGTACACGATACATTATACAATTTCGTGTATTCGAAGTTAGAATTAACCATCACCTTGACTTGAAGATGAAACATATGTGCATTTAAGTTTTGTATACACAAACGTATGCGCAGCGCTTTTATAATTGTAATTGATGGTATCGTGGGCCTTGATAGTAAAATAGTGATAAATGAAATAAATAAATAAAATGTGTCTTTGCTTTGGGCTATTAGTAAAGATGACAGGATGTAAATATTTATATAAAAGCAGCGTGCGCCACATGTATCAAGGTCATGGATTGACGCTTATTAAGTAGGCCCTGTATACCACTGGAGCGTTGAGTGAGAAATAATGAAAACTGGAAATTAATCTCAAGCAAGCAGTTTTCATAAATTTTCAGACGTTGACTTAGATTGAGCCTGGGTCTAGTTAGCATTATAGCGCATGAGAAATACCCCTGCTTCATGTCAATTAGGCCTGATGAAGTTTTTTAACATTCAATTGTGGATGATTTGCGATATAGGCCTATTATAAGTAGCTCTAGAATTTGAGTGAATTTTGATTGATTTTATACGAATATATTTATGTTTATTATGCAGTCAGAAGAGTATATGCTTTAAACAGCGAACTGATGTCAAGTAGACCATGCTCAATCGAAGTCAGAGCACCAATGGCTATATCTAAGAAGCTAGTTATCAATTGCACAATTTCTGCTATTCTTGCACGTCGCTTCTTCTATTCAAATCTTTGATTTGTCGTGCTGTTTGAATTGTTTTTTGTTTTCGTTACTTAGTGTGCTGGTAGTTGTATTGTATCGTGCTGTGAGGGCATGCTTTTGGCTTAAGTATTTGGATGACTCAAATTAACGTTCTGGGCAAAATTATGAGAATGTTATTTTGTTTAAATGAAGCACCTTCATCACGAAAAACTTGTGCTGATATTACATGTAACGTTACTAAACTACTTTCATGCAAAAACACATTATAGAATTAGCAAACAACAATTTAATTTTTCTTATGTAAGATATAATTATGATGGGTCGTATGGAAACATTTTTTCTATAATTGAGATTGACTGTTCGCTACGCTGCAGGCTTCAATGAGCCTGTCACCTAGGTATTATGGTTTTGACGGTTTTAATTTGAAACAATCATTGTTTGTTGCCTTCATATAAAATTTATGGGTTTATGCATCAATATATTATATCGTGATCCATTGAGTTTAACTTCCTGCTTTGTGTGAATTTGTTGTATTTGAAACCGTCATTAATTTTGTTGATGATGCTATAATGCTCTTTTAGTATCTCTATTGTTTTTTCCAGATTTAATGCATAGCCGTGCTAGCTGCTGTAGACCTATTAATGCTTTTTTACTTCACATAGCCTATATTTTTATAGTGTATGCAATGCTCGCAATTACTTTCTTCTTAGGGTGTCGGTCCCCATGGTGTGTAATGTTAGAGGAGGGGGGGGGGTTAGAAATGAGGGAGACCTACAGTTTTTGTTCTGCTATCCAGAATAATATTGTAATCAGTAATAAACCAAAGTGGCACCAACGCTCACCGCTGACGGAAGAAGAAAATTCTTGTGAAAAAAAATCTTATTAATTTTTGTTATTATTATGGTCAGACCCCAAATGATAAGTTTTTATTTCAATACATTATATAAATTGTGACACAACCCTAATGGCCTCTTTGCTTTCAACTTTAGGAGGGGAATTTAAAATTTCAAGATGAATTTCCCCCGTGGTTCAAAGTTCAAACCTTTGGGGGAGGGAGGGCGGGGAGATTTTAAACCTTAGGGAACGATTTTCGCAAGCTTGCGCCTTAGCTTGGTCACTGTTCTATACTCATAACTACATAACTAGATATGATATAATTTGTAGAGGATTCTAATAATATTCTAACTTGTTTGACTGTTCAGGTGATTTGTGTGATATAACAGTTATTAATACTATTTTCGTATAGTATATGTTTGCACGACAACGATTTGTGTTTTTTTTATGAGGAATCTACAAGTAGTGAATATAGGCTGTAGAAGTTTGGAGCATCAGATCCTGTAGTGTAGAGAAAGTGTGGAGCAGTTTAATTAAATAGGCTGCAGTGCACATTTAGGCTACTAGAGGCAAAAAGTCATAACAACATTCTTAATTTGTTTTTTAAATATTTCACATTTTGTTCTTCCATATGATAAAATGATCCTTCGAATCAAGATTAGTCATAATTACTAAACAAGTTCTTGTTCACCAGTAGGCTACAGTCATGACAGTATTGAATAATATAAAAAAAGCTTTTCTGCGCCCTCAAGCTTACTAGATCACAAACCTACATGTCACACAATTCCTCCAGTGTACCTAAGTCACAAACAATGCTTTTCCCTTTCGGAAGCCGTAACAGTGCTTAGCCTAGATCTTTTATAAATTCTTTATCAAGCTAGTTCTTGGTATCGTCATCAAGTTCTGGGGGGTTTAGATACCCCACTGCTAACACCCCGTGTCCAGATGGTGGGGGTTTCGAACCACCCGCTAGCGCAGATCCTGGGCCAGAGTTATTATGCATGCAATTATGGTTTAATTGAAATAGCAATAAATATTTAAGCAATGAGATCTATTAGACTATTTTGAAGAAAGAGCATGAAATTTCTCTAGTGCGACATTTCTGGCCAGAAATAATTTTAAGCGAGACATATTTCTGTTATGCTTCAGCCTAAGCAATTAAATAGGTTATCTAAGCTAAAAGAACACTTTAATTTGCGCACTACATATATAATTGTAGATAGCCTATCATGTCGGCCTACATTTTATGGCATTCTTCCAAATTCTAGACGCTAGGCCAATATGTACGCGCGTACGCCCATGCTACCGTAGACCATGGCCTATAGGCTAGCCGGATGAAGGCTCGGATTCTCAACACAATCAAAGGAAGCAAACGGAAGCTGTACCAACTCAGCAGATCTGTTTGACGCCATATTAGCTAGCCTACCTAACCTAGCGTATACGCTTGCCTACGCATGCAGACGAGTCATCGTGAAAATAAAACAATTTATGACTTACGTGTGTGAGCCTACTGGAATCTGGAGGGATTCGACAAGTCGGTAATTTAGGCTAGAGAACTGCGTGCATAATATTATGCCATCTATATATTCAATAGTCGATCTGAAGTTTAGGATATTCAGAATTGAATCGGATGGCATAGAGATCATAATATATATGCAGACCTTCAATTGAAACCGTGCATCTAACAAGCGATCAATCTAAACAGTTATCGATGAGGCACATCAAGATTTTCTATCATCGACAATCTATAGCTAGTAGGACAGGTCTATGATCCGCTAGTCGTCATAGTGTAAAGCACTGACGTGATAAGTCAACGACGATATAAACTGATGACTTCATTAATGGAAAATATCGCAGCCTCTGACGTCATTAGTAAAACATCACAGCATCAGACGTCATTAATAAAACATCACAGCCTCTGACGTCACTGCTTGTCGACGTCACGAGTGTACACCCATTACCAGTGACGTCATATCCACGCCACGAGTCCTGCTACGAGAAAGATGGCCGGTCTGTCAAAGGACACGGCGCTGACGAAGATATTTGTGGGCGGCCTGCCGTACCACACGACGGACGGGACGCTGCGAGCCTACTTCGAGCAGTTCGGAGAGCTGGAGGAAGCAGTCGTCATCACTGACCGGCAGACGAACAAGAGCAGAGGATACGGATTTGTAAGTTACGTATCTAGCTATCAAGCTCTTGTTGTTTGTCCGGCTCTTAATTGTTGTGCGTGTGTGTAGGCGACAGCTGTACAATAATTATACATAATTTTAAATGCACGTCGAATTATTTACTTAGGCTTACTGGTTAGCATTATTTAACCGAGTTAAACTTTTAGGCCTACTGTTACAATATTTTAATTTTAATTTAGATACAAAAAAGTTGTATTATATTTTAAGATGAAGCAAAATAAATGGCGATTCTAATCTCTTCTCTCTAAATATTGGCGTGAAATTTTACAGTAGAATAGTGAATAGTGAAACATGCTTGATTAAATATACATGTAGCCTACAGATAATAAAGCTGCCAACTACAAGTCTTGTAAGCAGATCGCTGCCTGCTGCCTGGTCCAGGTGACGATGACAGACAAGCTGGCGGCAGAGGGCGCCTGCAAGGACCCGAACCCCATCATCGACGGACGCAAGGCAAACGTTAACCTCGCCTACCTCGGAGCCAAGCCGCGCATACCAGCCACCGAACTACTCGCATACGGTCCGTCAGCAACGAAACAACGATATAATTGAGCTATGTTCTTTATTCACCACAGCGGTAGCAACGCAGAATACACAAAAAATAAACAGAATAACGAAATACAATGAAGGCCCAAATTGTCAGTCTATGCAAGCAAGAATATCAGTTTGTAAGAACATTATATTCAATAAATTGAAGGACTTTATCTTTGGCAGAAAAATACTCGATCATGCGATTGAATTGTATATTGAAGTATTGAATATTTATCTTGATTGTAAGAAAATAAACAAAAATTCTACCAAATCAACTGAACGAATGTATAACTATGAAACGTATTGTGCGCTGCATCGTATCTCAGGACTTTTTAGAAAAATTAAATTTGCATATCCAACTTTCAAAACTTAATTATTTGTCAAAAAGTTTTAATGTATGTTTACGCGTATGTTATTGTTATATCTATGTTATGTATATGTATTAATAATGTAATACATCTGTTATTGCTGCGGCCTTAAATCTTGTGATTATGCCTGTTTAACATCGGCTCGCATTGTAACTCTGGTCTTAGGCCTATAATAAAACTTGTGTGACCGTGTAGGTCGACTTTATATCATTTGCGCAGTCAGACCTTGCTTACGATGATTTTCGGCTGTCATTCAGGATGACTAGGGTACTCCGAATTTGACAGATTAAAATATAGTCATGCATGCTCTACACGTAGCCTACACTTACAATTTAGCTAAGTTCGTGCATTTCTAGAAACGATGGTATCATTATCACGTGACAATGTTTCAGCTTGTTAATAACATTTCTGTATAATTTAATAGTGTCAAAGGGTCAGTTTGGTAGCTAACAAAAACGTAATTGGAATTGAAAATATATAAGTTTTCAACAATATGAACTGATGTGCTTGCAGCTTCATTTCCGTTCGCACTGAAGTCGGGTTTTCCAGCTGGCTACATTGGATCGAATATGACCAGGTGAGCCTAACCCTAAGCCTAAGCCTAAGCCTAAGCCTAACCCTAAGCAATACAACATGCCAAACCAAGGCATAGTTCATGCGATGATTAGTAAACGAATGCACAAATTTACTTAACATTTCTGGGCTTGTTGAACTCACTTTAAAGGTATATAGTTTTAAAGTAATTATGAGTAGGCAAAGGTCACGTAGGTGTGCACCATGCAGATGGAAAGAAGACGTAATGGTTATACGGCATTTAATTCGCTTAGTGTCATTTCGCATCGCATAATTGTTCGTGCAATAATTCACTGATAAATAAATCACTTTGCGAAGTTCATTTATACAGTACGGTGCACATTGTTTCTGTTATCAAATGATACGATGATACAATACTGATAATATGATACGAAGGTGATGATAGTAAAGAGCCACGCCAGAATGACTCAACATCCACGAAAACCAGGACCGATGATCCACTACTGCGCAGTGAGCGCGTTAGTACAATAATTTTTCCATAGCATATCTTATTGTTCAGTAAATCGGTTAAGTCCCACAGGGATCTGTGAGTAACTGCACTCGATACAGAAGGTGCGAGTCAACATTAGCACTCTTGATGCACGATTTCTGTGCGTGACATTGTATTCTATCATTTTCTATGGGCTTCAGTGCATGCACTCGGGCCCAGACCAATGCCAAACTTTTGACTGATTAGTCCCGCTGAGTGGAAGCTATCTGAACCTAGATCTGAACCGATTGATGTCGATGTGAATGCGATGGTTTGTCATGATTTGTCCGATCGCGGAATAGGGTCGTAGAATTTCTATTTAAGTGCTTAACCACGCCGATAGAGAAATCTGACACCCGTTCTCAACATCACCAACGCATCTATTTAAGTGCATTAGACTCCTAGGCCTATGACTCTGGTCCAAGTGCATGTTGTCCCTCTGTATTGAGTCATGGATAAGAAGCGTTGTTGAATGCAAACATTGACTCATTGAAGACGCTTGGATGTGAGACTTCGGTCAAATAAGTTTACTTGATTGTTGACTACGAGTTGACTTCAACTTGAATGCTAGATTAGGCCTATATTATATAGCCTATTTAAACCAAGGTCAAGAATATGATCAACTCACGAAACCAAGACATCATAGGCCATCTATTGGTTTAAACAGCTTCCATGAACCAAGACGCTATGAAGTTGTTTGAAGTAGCGAGTTGGAAATGCAGTAATTTTATATGCACTCAATATTAATTTCGAGCCATAAAATTGTCAATGGTATAAAATAATCACAATGGTAGACCCCCGATCAGTGGCAAGCTCCCAGCTAAGGAACAAGTCTTCCAGTGAAGAAGAATATAAGATAGGCGATAGTAGTTTGGAAATCTTCAAAGGATGCACAGGGGAGGGGGGGGAACTGGGGGGGGGGGGGGGGGGGCAATTGCCACCCCAAGCCCTCTCTCTCTCTCTACGGAAATATGCCCTTTTTTCCCTTGATTTGTGCCCTTTTTAGTGCAGTGCTCCCCTACCCATGCGATCTTCCAGCGTCCCTTTCGTTAATATACGAGCGCAAGAACCACCGCGCCATGCAGCAGACCGCTGCGTGCCTCAGATGATAGGTGCGCACCAACGCTCTGATCTTGAAACGCGTCTGTCCTGCAGCAGCAGCAGCAGCTGTTTGTCTCAGCCCTTCTTGTTTTATGGCGCACCACTAGGGCCCACCCTTCAAGAAACGTTTTCAAACTTTGGGCCTACTAATTAAGTTTTTGCGCCGTGGAGATGAAATTTGTAACGCGATGGTTAAAGAAATCTGGTTTTGAGCTGCGTTATGGACGTCAGAGTTTACAATTGAATTGATTCTGCTCGAATTATTGTACGTACAAATTGCGGTACATTCTTCAGTCAGTCATATCATGGGTCAAGTCGTCTTTCGGATGTCATCGGTCATCAGCAGTTGTGTTCTATTATATATTACACAGATCTCGAGTTGTAATGGCTTTTATATTGCATAGGTAGGCCTACCGCAATCATTCCAGAGCCAGTTAAATAGATAGTTTTAAAAGTTCCATGTAGTGTTATAAACAAATAAATTGATCGTACAGGCCTATGTTTTCTATCAATGCGCTAGCTTCATCATTTTTCTTCAGTTTCTTGAACGCGAGCGTGTGCCCCTGTTGCTCCTTCCCCTTGGCCCACTTACTCTACGGCCCACCATGCACCTTAATTGGCCCATCTGCATCTTGGCCCATGTGGCTCTTGGCCCTTTTGCGAACTCATTAACAGCGCTGTTCTCTGATGCACACTCGAGGCACACTCGACACACGGTCATATTCTCCCACACACGGTCATATAGTCTCCCACACACGGTCATATAGTCTCCCACACACGGTCATATAGTCTCCCA
>JAQIWG010004698.1:0-15597 GCA_034695025.1 Chamaedrilus cognettii | reverse complement strand
CAGCCACCAGTGACCATCGTACTTTGCTGTTACGTAGCCGATGATGGACGTTATCTTCATGGCAGTAGTTACAGTATGAGAAGTCAGAGAAATTCTCTCGATTCGTTTTACAGCACTGCCTGAAAAGTCACGAACTTCAACTAGCTGTGAAGATACCGGTACAAAACAGTGTAACCTATGGGTTCCAGCTATTGATTGTGTTTGCGCGTTTTGGTCAAAGTTCGTCGACCCATATGACGGAAAGTACTCGACCAAAAAAAATTTTTTAATACAAATCTTTTTTTTCGCCAAATATGCGCTACCACTCCACCAAGCCAATTTTTTCGCCAATTTTTCGCTACCACTCCACCAAATTTAAACAAAATCCGAGTCGGGTGTGGTTGGGTCACTGTGTTGATTTGGCTTGGAATGACCCAATATGAAGTTAGTTCAATCCTTGTTGTTTTGTATTGGCGTAATGTATCGCATAACTCATAGGTATATTATATCTGTTGCAGCCGATCAACAATGCTGACTTTATTATACCCGTCGAGATCGACGGTACAGTACATCAGGTCTGGCTGAAACTATCGATTTCTGATTCACTAAAACTAATTTGAATAGTGATAATATCGCTAATAGTAATTGAAGTTTGTGATTTCCCGTGTTTTACAATTTAACATGATATTATATATTTGTGTGTTAAAAGTTAAAAAGATGAATGCAAAACTATGCAAGTAACGTTAGTTACTAGTTGCTTATTAACTGTCCTTGTGTTTCAGTTGATATTGTCGAAATGTATTTGCAACAGTCGATTTTAATTTGAGTAACATCTCTTGTTTTGTTTTGAGAAATGCAGAGAGCGTTTTTTGCTGTGATTTCGGCAGATGACTGTTGTAGGAATCATCATTTTTGTAGACTTACGGTACACTATGATTTGTTGCAAACAATATTTCACCAAATGAGCGTTGTACCGAGGTCTTATTTATCATTGCGATGACATTATTGTACGAAGGACAGGTGTGGTCTAAGCTTCAACTTCTATTTCAAATTAAAATAAATAAATAAATAAAGTTGACAATGGCACAAATTTGCTTGATTGTACGTTTGTTACGTGTATATGTTTGGTGCATTGTGAAGCAACTATATGGTTGTAATGATGCATGTTGGTATATATACTTTGTATCTGGAGCTATTTTAGTTGCTGTTGCTTGTTTAGAAGATATTGTTCTTAATGCTTTACACCGACTGCGGTTACTGCAAATGTTGCTTTAGGTTGTAGACAAATTAAATTTTAGTGAGATATTTTCTGACTAATAGGCTTTGGATTATGACTGATTTAATTTTGTGTGATATTCGTTTCAAACTGATTGCTTGCAGGTGTATGTTCTAAAGCGACCTTATGTAGAGGAGTTCCTTCAGAAGATGGGTGAATTATACGAGTGTGTCTTATTCACAGCAAGCCTCGGCAAGGTTCGTAGATTGTATTGATCGTTTTGCTGAATTCAGGCCCATTTCTTTTTTGCCAATTGGCCCTTAGCGCGTTATTGAGCAGGGTCAATATTCAATCTTGCTTTTGTTTATTTAACATGTTTGATATTGGCATTCAGAGATTGTATCAGTTTCAAAGCGAGCCCAAACAGTATATGAAGCTAGGTTTTGCTTGTCATTCAGATTTATTTGAACTTTGGACTGTATAAATAATCAAATTTATCAGTGTGCCATCAGTGTGTACTTTCAATATCCATTTACAATGAAGTTCAGTTGGTTGTTATCATTTATTATGATATCTGATGGTGCCATGATGGTATATTATTGAATATTATAATTTGTCAGTAATTATTCTAGAATCGTATGTGTTAAAAATGCTTCAATATACAATTTTTTTTTTTTTATTCCTAAATTTAAATGCTTTGAGTCTGTTCGAGCTTAAAACTATATTAAATCCTTACGGTATACCCTGCAATACTTTACATTAATGCGTGCACTTTGCATCAATAAAACTGAGTTCAAAATTTGCCTAGAAAAACCATATTTATAAAAAACAGTTGACTAGAGATATAAACGTTAACCGTGGACAATCAAATAAAATTACTAATGATATGAAATAACTTAGATTTATTTAGAACGTAGTTGTTTAGTGAACAGCTTGAATGTATTTCCTATGTATTGTCCTTGTTCCTTCTGCTCGTACCAATTTGCAGACTAATAATATATATAATAACTAATGATAATGACAGATAACTGAAGATATTTGTAGAAGAAAGAGCCCCGAAGAAATTTTCAGAAGAAATGTCTCTAAAAACGTTTTTGTGTGCCGAAACTGCTTGTAAACACTACGATAAATGTGCTATTGAATTTATTGTTGCGTTTCATTTCTATATTCAGTACGCCGATCCGGTGACGGATCTTCTCGACAAGTTTGGTGTGTTCCGGTCACGACTGTTCCGCGAGGCCTGCGTCTATCATAGGGGCAATTACGTCAAGGTAATATTGCAACAGAATCGAGTAACTTGCAGTGAAGCTTAGTCATGCTTCTGTTGCTTGTATCCCCTGCAAACCGGGAATCAAAGAATTCGTTTGCAGCCCAGAGCTCCTTGACTAAAGAAGGGGGAGCGGTTCTTCAAGACCAGGCTTCTACAGTATTAGATCCATATAGCCGTTTTATGTCATTAAAGTGCCTTTGATTTCGCTGTGGATCAGTAATTTAGTTCTGAGGCAATATTAAACTTTCATTTCTTTTGCTTACCAGTATACTTGATTGTCTAAAACTTTACTCATTCAGAAAGCAAATGCCCTGTGATTGCACGATTTTTCTTAAGCATCTTACCTAGTTCCTATTCATGGTTAATGACATGGATCTATGTGGACAGCTGGACATTCTATTCAATTTTTTTATCTAAATTTCAGTACGGAACGCTATTCAGTTAATACATTAGGCGCGCTTTGTTGTACTAGGATCTGAGTCGACTTGGACGAGATATGAACCGGGTCATTATTGTTGATAACTCTCCCGCCTCCTACATGTTTCACCCTCGGCACGCCGTGAGTTTGTCACTTTTTGAGTTATTTCATCATCAGCATTTAGTGATTGTTTAGTATTCGAGTTCTTGCTTTACTGACGGTACGTGTGAAATATGTTGAAGTAACTTTAAGTATGTTTTACTACGTTATGTATTTAACTCTTCACTTCTCACAGCCACTAATGGTTAACATGGCCTTAAAAACCAACTGAGCGACTGATAGCCTAAATATAACCGGACGTTTTTGCAACATTTTGACGACACACAATTTTTTTTTTTAATCTGACTCTCGGCTCCTATGAGAGCTAAAAATATGAAATTTGCACTAAACAGCTCGTCGTGAGCAGCACTAGTGACACACACACACTTGCGTTTTGTGGCCGCATTCCCCGTTTACACAGAGATAGGCCATTTGCAGCCATGCACACCCGCCCTCCACTTCCTATTCGTCGCATCTTCACGTCTCAATTTTCTAGCTTTCATATCCTTCTCTGTCAAGCTTTTCCACGTCGTTTCCCTATGCGTCTCTTCTCAGCTACCTTATAATCCATACATTTCCGCACCCAATCATCCGGGTCCTTTCTCAAAACATGCCCCAGCCATCTCAGTCGGTTTCTCCTTACCACCTCTCCCACTGCCTCCAACCCCATTCTAGCTCTCAGATCGGCACTATACTTTCTCTCTTTCAATGACACTCCACTCATCCACCTCACCATTTTCATCTCTGTCCGCTCAAATCGGACCTCTTGATTGGCTTTCATTGCCCATGTCTCACTACGATATATCATTGCACTTCTTACACACGCTTCATATACCCTTCCTTTCAGCTTCAGTGATATATACCTTTCAGTTAGAATTGGTGAGAGCTCTCGGAACTTCTCCCATGCTCATCTTGTCTTCATCTCCGAGGCTGAGTATACATCTCCATTGGCGTTGATCATATCACCAAGATAAAAAAAATTTCCTGCTCTTTAAAATGTGTTCTCCCCTACTTTCAATTCCTTGGCACTCAGCTGGACTACTTGACCTGATAGACACGTTCTGCACACAAACGCTGTCTTCAAGTTGACAAGTCTACCTTTTACACCACTGCATCTCTGATGTATCTAACAAAGGCATTTTGTGCATGTAATTGAATTTACGCCAACACCCTTTCTGCAGACTCCGCATTTCTCCACATTTCCACATTTCTCCACCATTCCCTCTTCGCATCCACTTATCATAACTTTAGTCTTTCCACATTCACCCTCATTCCTTTCGCCTCCATACACTCTTTCCACCTACGAATCTTATCCTTCAATTCGTCCTTGTTGCAATCAACACTAAATCATCTATATGCAGTAGCTCCCATGGCAATCTAGATCTTGTCTTACGGGTAATCGCTTCTATCACAGCCACGTACAACAGCGGGCTCAACACTGATCCCTGATATAGTCCAACCTTCACCTCAAATCGATCACGTAGTCCATCATGTGTTTTCACTGATGTCTTTGCGTTAGTATACATTGCCATCACTGCTCTGACAAGCCGCTCCTCAACTCCCAACTTTCTCAGCGCCCACCTCACAACCTCCAGTGGCTATTTATCAAATGCCTTCTTCTGATCCACACACACATAATATAACTTTGCTGATTTCCCCTTATGCTTTTCGTCCATCAGCCTTACAAAGAAAATCCCATCAACTGTTCCCTTTTCAGGCATAAATCCAAACTGCATATCATCAATAGTGATTTGTTTTCTTAACCTTTTCTTAAGCACTCGCTCAAGTATCTTCTGACCATGTTCAGCAGTTGATGGCTCTATAACTACCACACTGTATCGCATCACCCTTTTCTTTATAGATTGGGACTAGAGAGCCGAATTTCCAGTCTTCTGGGATCCTACCATTTCTTATAACTTCATTGCAAACTTCTGTCATCCACTTTACGCCCTGTTCGCCCGCTGCCTTAATCATTTCTACCACCACTTCTGAGGGCCCACCAGCCTTTTCTGATTTTAATGCCTTAATAGCTTCTGCAACCTCACTTTCCTTAATTCCATCTGGTGTCCCCTCAACCATATCTGCAGCAACATTGCCGTCCCACTCATTTTCCGCATTCAAAAGTTTTTCCATGTATTCTTTCCATCTCTCCTTCACCTTGTTTGCATCGACTAACATCTCACCTGCCTCGCTCTTTAAACACTTGATACCCATCATGTCCTGTGCCTTCTTTGCCATCTGCTTTGCGGTTTTGAATACATCTCGTCAGCCTTCTTCAGTCTCAAGCTTACTCGCAAATTCCTTTCTTTCTGTATCCTTTGCTATTGCCACAGCTGTTTTTGCTTCCCTCTTTGCGAGCCTATTCTCTTTTTCCTTAGTCTCCACATTCGCTTCTCTGTTCTTTCCTGCCTTACTCCAAGCCAGATAGCATGCCTTCTTCTCATCTAGTTTCTTCTGCACGTCACTATTCCATCACCAGGTCTCTTTCTGTGGTTAACAGCGGTGAACAGCTGCGGTGAACAGCTGCGGTGAACAGCACTAGTGACTAAATCGTAAAGTTTTTTGAGAAAAAAAAAAAGTTAAATACGTTGAAGCAACTTTTGGTACTCTGTACTACGTTGCATGTTTAAGGGCTTTGCATTTTGGATCGGGGATTTAAATCACAGAACTGACAACTGCCAAATCATTGAGTTACAGGCTCTTTGGCATGGCTGTTGAATGCATGCTTTTTGCTAGCTGCTCATCGCTAACCATCATGCGATAAAAATTACTCCCTGCAGGCCATGGAACAAAGAATTTGCTTGCAGCCTAGAGCTTCCATAAACCACTTACACTGTGTGAAAACTCGTGACGGGGGGGTGGGGGCACTAACAGAAAGTTTTAAAGCCATTCTTAACAGTTTTGTCTCTATTTGTCTCGTGAAAATAAGCCTGCTTCACCGGATAATGGAACAAACATATTTTTTGGTTCCTTGACGAGGCCTAAATCTACGCAAAAGTTGACTATGTTGCACAAGCAGCCGTTATGCCTTCGCATTTCTGAAACCGCGTAGGTCTAATTCCAGCTTCCACGGACTTGTAGGTTCATTGATTTTGACGCACGATGCTCCGCCCACTCGTTTCCAATGAGGCGTCCAGTTTAAAAAAAGTTTTGTTTTAGGCATACTGAGCTTAACCCTGTGCGTAATAGAGCGTGCTTGCGTCAGGTGCCGGTCGTTTCTTGGTTCGACGACGAGTCTGACCGGGAGCTGCTCGACCTCATCCCTTTCTTTGAGCAGCTCGCCAAGACCGACGACATCTTCAGCTTTATCCTCAACGCAAACCTCCCCCTCGGCCTCGCCAACAGGTCCCCCCCTGCCCTCACGCCCCCTCCTGCCCTCAACCCCCCCGCCACCGCCGGCCCCCCCGCGGCGGCGATACCCAACGGTGCCGAGAACAATTCTGCGCCGGCGGCAGCGCCCTGATTGAATGGGTGTGATGTTGGCGGACTTATGGCGGGCTGGTGGAAGAGAAGAATGCGCCGCCGCGGATGATGTAACGCTTCTGTGTGATTGTGTGCACGTTTGTGAAGAAGGATTGGGTTTGGTGTGGGTGGAAAATTTGCAGCTGACTGTTCGATCTCGATTTATAATTGGGAACAGAACCGGAAGTGATGAACGATAAAAGAGAATGCTTCTAAATCATACCGGTATTGTAAGCCAATGTAAGTAAATGTAACCTAATTGAAGGATGCGCTAAAGGATGCGCAGGTTTAACTGATTTATGAAGCCAAGAGTCTGTTACGTCATTGCTCTATCTTGATTTATTACTTGAAATCAAGGTGGTCGCTAGGCGTTTGACAATAATATTTTGCAAATTAATTGTTGTAAGCTGCAACTTTGTTATTCTGGTGTTTCTAAGAGAAAAATTTATATTAGTTCACATGGTATCGACCGAAACACTAGCAACTGGGAAAAGTACTTGCTGTTTGTAAGAAATGCCTAAATTTTGAAAAACTTAATTATGAAGAAAAACCTCAGTACGTTAACATTGCAAAATGATTTCAAGTTTCAACAATGACGATGCACTTTAAAAAAAAATCGACTTCTAATTAAATCGAGGTCGAACAATTGGCCACTAGTGGATAAACAAGAATCTAGTTAGATTCTATTCTTTGCAAAGCGATCGATGGATAGAGAAGAGCCTGCAAGCCGAGAGCAATTTATAGAGCGCAGTAACGAACATCGGCCATATCTGCGACGCTGTGTAAAGATTAATTGACACAAGACAGTTCTGCCATCACGCCTTAATCGGTTTAGTTATTCTTGCGTTAGGATGGTGGTGTGTCTCATAGGTTTTAATAACATGCCCTGAGGCGTGCATTGTAATACATAGAAATTGCTAACACAAGCTGGTGGATGTGCATGGTAATCAAACATTTGTGGGGATATTTGCTTAGAACTAGAAGCTAACTAGTGTAAAATTTTGTCTTCAAATGACAACAAAGTTGTTTTGGTTTTTTGTCATAGCTCTATCAATGTTATCTAGATTTCAATCATTATTGATGCAACAAATTTGCTGTGAATGTATAGGCTTAGTGTTGACAGTTGTTATTGAAATATTTCTTTTACCCTCCAAAATTGTTCTTAGCTATTTGCTAACTTTGGGTTCTTAAATTCGTTTACAAGAAAAATATTCAAAAATTGGACCCTACTATTCTTAATTGACACTATCTCCTGCAAGCCATGGAACACGAATTGGCTTGTTGGTGAGTTGTAAAAGGGAACTAAGGAAGGGGGAGCGTTTCTGTTCTGGCTCTCTTGCACAGAACTGGACTGTAATTTTGTTTTGTTACTGCGCACAGTCCTTAAATTCCAATAGACCCCTTGATTTAATATTTAGTCAAAATCTACAAAACACAGGAATTTCTACAGAATTGTTTAAAATTGACATAAAATGGTTTTGGAAAACTTAAGTAATTTTTTTCTGGATATTGCTTCTGTTTTCTAATGGCAAAATATTATTCAAACCCGATTATTTTTCATGGGATGATGACTGATGTAACACTGTGTTTTTTTAAAGGTTTTTTTAAAAAACAGTGCGCACTCATATTTTACACCGAGCACAGCTGTTTAACGTATAATGTTTATGCTTGCCCGCTCCATGTCATGTCGCTCTTTGTAAAGTTATATCGAAGTCGCTGTTTAAGAACGGTCACTTATTTTGTATCAAACTGCGTGCCTTGTTCCACGAATTGAGCGCACTTTGAATACAGTTTGACCGTAGATTATTGGTAGTGTTATTATTTATTATTGCATATATATATACGCGTTGGTTTGTTAAACAGACCTGTTTTGGTTAATAAAGCGGCCTGTTAATGTAAGCCTTGGATCAGTTGTTTATGGGCACTCTTTTCGGATCATTCCTACATCGTTTTGTTAAGGGTTCGAAAATAGTGTGGTCTGGTCTGGAGTAAATTAACCCTGTAGAGCCATGGCAACTGTGTTAAGTTAAATAATTAAATAACATTTTAAATTTAATTCATCTTATGAGGCGTTGATACATTGAAATATGGCTCGTTAAACTACGGCATAAACACATGTTCTTTGATGCGGGTAATGGTTTTATAGTTGCGGTATCGTGGGTGCAGTCTTAGCGAGGTAGTTAATGAATATTCAATGAATTTTTATTTAATCATGCGTACATTATGAATGCTTTGTTTTATCCTTACTAGTAGTCCTAGAAGCTGTTGATAAATGCTGCTTGCTGCCATATTTTGACTTGCTCGTTTTATATATTAAAGGATCGTTTTATTAATAATTTAACATTTAATTTAATTCATTGAACATCGCATTGTCAAAGTACCGTAAGGTGCAAACGTCTGTGTATAAAACTCCTTTTTGATGGCTGCTTTAGATCTTTTGGGATCCTATATTGCCAGTTGAAAGGCACAAATGTGAATGTTTCTCGATAATTAATCGTTACTTCCTTTGAGGGCTATTTTCTCACCGCTTTTGGGGGTCAGAGTTTAGTCCATTTTTTCCGAACAGGATTTGTGTTGGATTTTGCATTATACATACGTTTTGTCGATGTGCATGCAGGATACCTGGGGCCTCATTCAGCAAGCGATCTTATGACATTCTTAGTCCTAAGATTGTCTTAAGAGAATCTTAGAAAATTTGTATCTTTTTTATTGGAAACTCTGCATTGTCGCGCGCAAACCGAATGATGACGTCACGGCAGAATATATTTTATTTGTTTTAAATATCAGTTAGGATAAAATTTAAGATAATCGTACGAAATGTACGTGAATGAGGCCCCTGATCTCATAAAATATACAAGTTTTTAGGAAAGAAAAGCCTGAGCAAGCAATAATTAATGCTGTATTGAATGAAGCGCAAGATTATTCAATACTCTAAGAACCAGCGAGCGGAAACACAATGAAACATTTGTAAAGTGTAATAATTGACCTCAAAAGCTGCGTAATAAATTGCGGTATACCCAAGCATCAAATGTATCAAAGAAATGTTTGCTTTTTGTTTTGTTTGGCATAGAGGGTGTGGCAGTTGAACCTCTTATTCTTAGAAGTTCAAATCTTGCATTTTAGTACGCTTAGATTTTGTCATTATGACATTGGCATGAGTTGCATGGAAGCGTGATCATCTAAATCATTGAATGCAGAGGCATTCAATATTCGTAATTTACTAGAAAGCTGACAGTTTGAAAGAATGAGGATTTAGGAAGTTAGTCACCATACAAGTTGAAGTAATGTATAAAAATATGTTTTTCATTAAAATGCAGTGTTTTTATTTAGATGAATATTTCTTTTATTCTGACTCTTATTTTTTAAACCGAGATAGCTTACAGAGTTTTGCGTGCACACTGACGACTTCAGGCTGCCACCAATTAATTTTGTAAGGCGATACTTGGTGTCACAAGTAAACATTGGAAATGTTAAAAGAGCTTTTTTTGTCAAAGAACAGCATCCTCTGCGCCTCTGATCTTGAAGTTGTCAGGACGCAAAAGTTGAAAATGGGGTTAGGGTTGAAAACTAAGTTTGTTAGCATTCTCTGATTGCTAATTTTTGCTCCAGAATTCATGACAGACTGGATATTCCTGCATATATAAACTTCTTGCCGTCTGTATTATTCAGCCGACGGCCGCGTCGCGGTCTGTAATGTACAGAATTGTTCACAGGGCTACCAGAACTACTCTTGTTTTCTTTATATACTCGCGTGCACCTTGGTTGCTCAATTGTTCTGAGCGAAATAGATCGCGGAATAGAGAGATGGACAAATGATTTGAGTTCGCGTTCAATTAAATTTAAATTTGTACGTTTCAAAGTTAACTGACTCGCTTTTACGAAGCTTCGTCGCTGCAAAGTCGACGGATTTGAAAACATTATTCGGATATTTTTATATATTATGGTTTTTAAATGCGGATGACTTTTGCGTTGTTGTTGCATATTTCATAATTTTGTAAACGATAATAAGAATAATTTAATGTGAACAATTATATAAAAATTTTCCAATATCTGCGATACAAAGATATCTGATTCACAAAACGTGTTTTATATAAGAAAGATCTTCTAGCTTATATATTGAGCTAATTTTGCACTCATAAGACATGTCTACTTGTTATCTTTGACTCATTAATGTGAGTATCCGGTTTTGATTCTAGTACACAGTGGTTAAAGTGGGGGGAGCGCACATGGGCGGCGCTCCCACTGCTCACTCTAATTTGGATTAGCGTTCGCACTGTTTACATTAGCGCTCTCCCTGCTCTGAACCGACTGCTCATATTGGAAAAAGTTTTTTTTTTAGACATAGTAAGTTTGAGTAGAGGCTTTTATGGAAGGTAAAATCCGGCAAATGATGGTTAGTGTGTGTTATTTAGGTGATTGCAAGCTTCATTGAGTAAAAAATAGAGTAAAAGTGGCAAGGAGAGTAGCAAAACGGCTATGACCGGAAAGAATCAGGAGAAAAATTTCCGCAAAGACCCGCTTCCCTCGCTTGTGGCTACTTCTGTACAAAAAGGAAAATGCGCTGCAGACAAGAGATTGGAGCGCTCTGTCGAGACACTTTAACCACTCCATTGTACGCATACATGTACGCATAGATGTAAGCAATACATGTTTAAATTAATTTGGTAATGAAATATTTTTGCTATAGTTGCGTTTACACAATGCCGATCCCTCCATTGAAAATGTGAAATTCAGTTAAACTGAATTGTCTTGGAATTTTTTTTAAATGGCGTGATATGAAATCATTCTTCATGCAAATAATATGAGCATTTGTGGAAGCATATTACATTAAAGTATTGTCTCTAATTAATAGAAACGCTTGTGGATTCATCACTATTGACGCTGTGATTAAATTAACTTAATATACTATAATTATAATTAATTTATCGAAACTGTCAATTGAAATTTTTTTACGATTTCTTTGCCAGTGTTCTTCATGCCAGTTTGTTTCATGAATTTATTTGATAAATTTATGGTCATATTGTATATTTTTTACTCTATTTATGGATGTTTTTGTGACCGACTGAAATATACGAAATAAACGAAGTCGTAAGTTTAGTAGCGCCGTTGAATAATCATTTCGCTTAGAAATGGCATGCCGCAATTACTGGACGTTTTGCTTTGATGTAGGTTTACTATGGGCCATATTGTGTGTTGTTTGTTTCTTATAAGGGAGGTGCCCACAGCAATTGCTTCATGGCGTTAGAAGGATATTTAGGAGCAAGCCAAAGGCCTCCTTTCCACGATTCATATTTTGCATGCAATTTTAATCTAATGGTAATTTTAATCTAATCTAGCCATAAATCAGTCGGTGAGCCTCACAGTGTTTGAAGACGCCGTGATTGCATCTACTGAATGTGGTGAAAAATAAAATTTACCAAATTTGAACAAAATATGTTCGGTATAGCAAAAAAACTTGTGTGAAATTTTTTATGATGATTGGTTTTGTACCCATCAGCTTTACACAGTTAATTACTATGGTTAGTCAACAAAAATTGACTGTTTGTTGCTAAGGTTGGTTTACAAAATGAACTGAATATTGCTGTGATTACTTATTCACAAATTGGACTGGTAATGGTCATGATGTATTAATCCACAAAACTGGCTTGGCAATTGCTATGGTTAGTCTACAAAACTGGCTTGTCAATTGCTATGGTTAGTCTACAAAACTGGCTTGTCAATTGCTCTGGTTAGTCCACAAAACTGGCTTGTCAATTGATGTGGTTGGGGAGTCCACGATATCTGAATGCAGCAGTATGACAGTTTAAGATGGGTTTACAATTAGTTTGGGTATAAAATCGGCAAGTGCGCCAGTAATATTATTATATGTTGTTTCAGATTGTTAAAATCAGAAGTTGTGTAGACTATATAGCCTGGCTTTAAGGTGCCTGTGTTGCTGACTATGCATGCGACTGGAGCGAGTGACCCTGCAGTTCAAATGTTGTATTGAGTTACTTTTTACAAAAACACGTTTTTTCGTCATATTAAATCGTGTACTTTGCAAATGAAGGACATTAGCTTGTAGCTTTTATCGAACGAATAGTGTCCAAGGACACTTGTTAATAACTAGTGCTAAATAAGAAAATAGTGCATTAAACTGATGGATGGGAGTTGAAAGGCTATTATTAGTGTTATCCACTTCATTCTTACGATGATGATTTTGTGAAAACGGGGTTAGGTGGATTCTATAGACGTAGCCTTTGTTCCCACTTTTACCTTTGGCTTAGCTTAGGGAGACAATTTAACGGCAGCTCTTAACTGCCATTCAAAATAACGTTTTGCTAAGTCCATTTGAATTGATATACGACGTCATTAAATTAACAACGTCATACATTTCGAGCAAAATAACTTTCTGTTTAAACTGAATTCAATTCACCTCATTTCTTGTGGAAATTTTATTTTTATTTTTACTGATAAATATTTTTGTGAATGGCAGTGAAGGACTGCTGTTAAATTGATCTAAAATCTGTTCCTTAGCAAAAACTTCGCTTAGCTGGGCATAAAGGTATGCCTATAGAACCCACCGTAAGTGTCGTTGTGTATCGTTCTTGTTATCTTTTGCTTGTATAGAATTATTTATTTGTGCAGTGCCGTAATGATCAGAGTATATATTCAAATGTCGTGTGCTTTGAGAGGTCTTTAATGAGCGAACTATATGATTTTTTGAGCTCAGATGTGTGCTTAATAAACACTGTATTGACAGGTTTAAATAGAAAAGTTAATTATAAATATTTAAGAGGCAAACGGTGACTAACAGTGATCTGAACCGGGACCGAGACGGGGGGGGGGTAATGTGCAGCAATTTTGAGTTCGTTGAAGGTCGTGGAACAGATTTCAAGAAGTTTACTTTCCTTATGCACCAAAAGGCCAATTGTAAACGACTTAGAAATCAAGTTTTACAAGCCGCCTTCTTTAACTAACTGACTACTAACCGCCTTTTTTGTCTATTGTGCTAATGTCTATGTTTTCACACAGGTTTAGACATATGCGCCCTTGTGAGGATTGCAGGAGCTAGGTTTTTATGGCCGGATGCCCTACCTTGACACCAACCAAAGAAATAATTATCTTGAATGGGGTTAGCATTCTCTAACCTTTGATATATTATGTGGCTTTGTTGGTTTGCTTCGTTAAATTTATTTAATTTGTCTGACCTGGTGCAGATTTTAATTTGAACAATTTATTTAGTTAGGTTTCTTAAAAAAATTTAAATACTGCGCTTAAATCTGTTTTAACTTGAATATGCTTGCCAGTACATACAATTTTAAAATTGTTTTGTGCACTGACTGAAATGTAAAGCTAAGACCTAAGCTCCTTTTTTTGGCACACAGTGGGGAGTATTGCTTGTAATGAGTGTAGTTTACATACGCCGTATCAAATCACATTATGGGGTTGTGTCACACCCTCCAACTTGTCATTTTGTCTCGAAGTCCCTCTTTGTAGTTTTCCACAGCTATATTACGTTATATTCCAGCTGTGAAATATATGCTTAGTACATTTATTTTCTACTAGATTTAGCGTTTGAGGACGAAGGATTTACTAGTTTGTATAGTGTGAATTGTCATTGTATGGTTCTTTAACAAATAATTATGAAATTGATTTTTTTAACATGTGCCCACTATGCATGACAATTTGTGTACACGAGGCTTCGTTGCCTAAGATGACTATTACGTATTAAAGTGCATAATTGCAAGAGGATGACGTTTTTCTGATTTTATCACATATGTAAATACAGAGAATTGAAGATGCACATCTTATAAAAGTTTAGTTTTTAATAAATGCTGAAACTTTATCACATTTCGTTGATTTTAAACCGTTCATCGATTATAGTTATGTCACTTAATTTTTGTAAAGGATCACAGATTTGCTTTTAAAAAGTGCATTTTGCATTGAAATAGAGCAGATTGCAAACTTCTCTCGGCGGAAACTAGACTACTATTAGGCCTACAAACAATTAATCAGTCTTGTTGTCAAGACCTTTTTGCAAGACCAAGACCAAGACTTTCGCTACCAAGACCAGGACCAAGACGTTTACTTTCAAGACCAGGACCAAGACTTGCTGGCGAGACCAAGATAGACCTTGATAGCCAGGACCAAGACTTTTACTGGAGCGAAATACATGCGACTCGCAAAGTACAATGCAGCAAAATTGCAAGGATGAAAATTCGCACATAGAAAATATTCATATGCAATGATGTAATCCATAAAAATTTATGCTATATAATTGCTGAGAAAAGGTACAAAAATCATATCATGCGTTAGGAAAAAAGGCTCAAAAATCATGGCCTTGTGAAATGTTAATTGATTTTCACAATTCTTTCATCACAAATATAGAGGTCTCAATTTTCAACAAATTACATACGGCCTTTGATACAGAGTGGCCCAAAAGACGACCTCCCAGGGATTTTTCACGTATAACTAATACAATTGACATCCTACGCTGGTTATATTTTTTGCACATGAGCGTACAAAATACCTACACTTCTGTCAAGTTTTGGAAAATTTTATTGCAGAAATGCTAAGTTTTCAGCTTTAAAAATTGACTGCTGTAATATTTCAAAAATGTTACAATTTTTCATTTCTATGGATTCATATCACATATTTTTCCTGTGATGATAGAATTTAGCAGAAAGATACTGTACAATTGGTAACGTTTTTTGCTAAATTTGAGTGCCATTCTGTGCAAGAGTTTTAAAGTTATGAGCTCTTGATGCAGATTTGTTAGCGTCTTATTATTGAATTGACTGCTAATTTATTGAAACAATTTTTGTCTTTTGCATGTTAAATGGGGACGCTTTTTATTTTGGAAATGTTTCTGAAGCCAGAAGTAGCCTACTTCTGCAATCGCATTCATCGATATAGGCCTAGCTAAAATCTGATTTGCTATTCAGCCAAACCAAAATAATTGTTTTGCAAGCGCCAGTGATTGACAGTCCGCATGGCGGTGGAGTATTTAATTTCGAAAGCGAATAACTTTGAAACTAGGGTACAGAATATCATCAAATTTACGTGCACAAATTTACGTGCACAAATTTACGTGCACCGCCGGACAACGGACCTTCACCAGCGCGTCCGAGGTTGTGTGGAACCATCTACCGGAGGACATCAGATCGGCTA
>JAQIWG010004697.1:0-15602 GCA_034695025.1 Chamaedrilus cognettii | reverse complement strand
TAGGAGTGCACTACTCCTGTTTTATAAGCAGCAGGCGTAATGTTACTCCTATTTTGTAAGAGCTAAAGTGAACTCTGCTCATGGCTGTATCAATGCATGCTGCGATGTGATAAACAGAGCAATCAAAATGATTATTTAGGAGAATCAAAGGCCATGTTGATCATTATGGCTTGTGCAATAGTAGTGATGCCACTGATTGCAGCAAGGAAATAGACAAAAAATTGCAGCGGGCTAAAGTGTGCGCGAGCAATTGCTATTATTTCTGATATAGATATATACTAAATAAATAACTCAATTATAAATCCAAAACAATTGCTAAGAGAATCATTCGCGATTGAGATCAATGCT
Source organism: Chamaedrilus cognettii (assembly GCA_034695025.1). Classification (NCBI taxonomy): domain Eukaryota; kingdom Metazoa; phylum Annelida; class Clitellata; order Enchytraeida; family Enchytraeidae; genus Chamaedrilus; species Chamaedrilus cognettii. The sequence continues at coordinate 15,254 of JAQIWG010004697.1, read as the reverse complement.
ATTTCAAATTTATATCCATCCTGCTGCTGCAATCAATCAAATGATTCGGAGCTGGGTCACGTGATGGACCAATCACGGATTACGTTGCAATTTTTCAATCATTGAGCGTCTTGCATATGACATTTGCGTGTGAGTTAGGCATACATATATTGTGTGTGCGGTGGACAGCGCAGCAAAAATTTCTGTGACCTTGTGACTGTCTGGTAGTGAATTAATTAGATTCATTTCTATGCTCGTCATTCGTCAAATAGGTTCGACATTCGAGCCGCGCGCTAGTATTGACAATGAATTTGTACTTTATTTCTCATTGAATAACCAAGCGATAGTAATTGACTTATTGATATTTATGAACTTAGAACAATTTCTCCAAAGAGTCGTTGATTCTGATTCCGATCAGATTCAAATTAACGTGATACAACATGTTAGTTTGATTTAGTTTTGTGCACGCTTGTCGTGCAGATTTTCGTTTGTGCTACTCTGGACACTCTCGCTCACTCTGGGCACTCTACTGATGGGCCTCACCTTCCTGCTAGTCTCCACGCTGTCCTCAAACTACCGACTGCGAGAACGCACGGGCAACAACTGCTGCATCAGGGCCATCAATGCCTGTGTATGTGTAGATTGCATTTTAAAAGATTCGCATTCTGTTCAAATTGCAACGAATATCACACAACACACAACACACAAATGCAGATCATTTCAATGGCATCTACTATAATCTCTGTGTAGAGATAGGCCCAATTATCTTAATGGTGAGTGGAATAGTATCTTTATTGACATTTACATAGGTCTGCACATATTTTTGATGTTTTGTCTAGAAATACAGTTTGCGCCGTGAGTAGGCCTCTGCTATCGAGTGCAGCCCATTCGACAGTTAAATGTGAACAATGTGCCGAGAATTTCAACTCGTTCTAGTTTGAATTGCAACCATAAACGAACGCATTTCAATGAAAGAAATTGATCGAAAATTTTGACATTTATTTTCTTTATGAGAGGGGATCACATTTCTCTCTGCGCCCCCTAGTCAGGCTAGTTGTCTGTAGCATTAACTGATCGGTAGGGTTAGTAGGCGCGTTCCCTTGCCATGTAAACAGAGATAACCGACAGGATCTCATTCTAAATAAACATAGATAGGCCTAAGGAGATGCCTCAATGATCTATAATAGAACCAATAATAATAAATATTTTGGATATATAAGGTATATAATCTTTATATATATTAATATTGGGATATGTACTTTAATAATAAAGCTGCAACCTCAAAATAGAAGAGATTGACAGTGCCAAAAATATAAATCGTAAAATGTAAAAAATAAATGCCTCAAACGGATCCAAGTTCAATAATAGATGAAAATGGGACTTATCAGCAGGGATAGCTTTAGTAGGAGTAGTACTCAAAAAACGACGCTTTTTTGAAAACTCTACTCGGATTTAGAAATGGGTAGGGGTAGTATTACTCGTAAAAATGGACGATGGTGGAGTAGGCCTACTCTAGGCCTACTCCTTTTTTGAAAGGCATAGGAGTGCACTACACCTGTTTTATAAGCAGCGGGCGTAACGTTACTCCTATTCAGTAAGAGCTAAAGTGAACTCTGTTTATTAGGCTTAGTGTTCACTCTGAGTGAACGTCATCTGTAGGCCATATCTGTGTACTTTCCATTTGACTCGTAGCCTAATCTTGTTGCTGCTGCTACTGCTGCAGGTGTCGGCGCTGCTTCTGCTGCTTTGCTGCTGCAGTTTGCTGCTGCTTCAGTAATGTTGCTGCTGTTGAAGTTTGCTGCTGCAGTTTGCTGCTGCTTCAGTAATGTTGCTGCTGTTGAAGTTTGCTGCTGCAGTTTGCTGCTGCTGCAGGCGTTGGCGCTGCTGCTGCTGCTGCAGCTCGTGTGGCTGCTGGTAGCGCTCGGTCTGGCTGCTGCACTGCTGCTGCTGAAACACATCCACATTGTGCAGCAGCACGGGGGCTGTCTGCGTCTTGCTAACTACGGTCAGACTCACAGAGCTTCTTTTGTCGCAGCGTTTTGTATCATTTTTATGTTTTTCATTTTGTCATTGAGTTTTTTATACGATTTCAACCCCTTCCCATTCTACGTGCTTGCTCTCAATTGTGCATAATATCGATCAACTGGTTGAGATCAACTGCGGTCGAACTCATAGAGCGACATTGTCGAATTGTTGCAACTTTTTTATTTGTCCACATTTTTTCTCATGACTAATTTGCGTTCTGAACATTTTTTTATGTCATTTTGCTGTGACCTGTCTTCGCAGTCGTGCCCCTATGATGTTATGTAGTAAATTAACTGTCTCGCAATGCCAATCTATCGTATCGACTGTGGATTGTAAAGTGCCCTAGATTTCCCCTGGACTTTTAACGGCGATGTAGATAATTTGCTTGTGATGTACAGTTTTATGACGTTATGGGCTGGTTTCTCCAACACGGATTTAATGGTGGTTCAGCATTTAGCCTATGCAAAAAGGTGGGTTAAATCCTGAACCACCATTGAATCCATGTTGGAGAAACCAGCCCTATGTCCATTGATTGTGAGTGAATTTCTCTGTGTCGCCGTGTTCAGGCCTGCCGGTGACCCCGGTGACCGGGGGTCGAATATGTGCCGACTCGACGGAGAAACTGGACCATTTGTACCGCGACATAGAAGTAAGGGTAGAAACAAACGTGTAATAAACTGTGTGATAACTCACACAGCTATGCACCCGCAGATGCTGTGCATGAATACATTAAACTACGTACACTCCTGTGGGCTTTCTGTTGGATAGAGCAAGGGCGACTAAGAGGTTCACTATTTTAAATTTTTTGTATAAAGCTTCTTAAAGTTTAGTGGATAACTGAGTTCACTGATATTTTCTGATCATGGTTTCGAGCAGTCAAAAAAAGCCGTGTTCAAGAATGATTGCATTGCGCAGCTGTATGCCTATTTTATGCGATGTGGGAGGGGAGGGATGGTATACAGCCTTGGATGGTAGAAGAATATATAATAAACCGTGAAATTCATGTTGTATTCCACGTTTTCACAGAAGATGTTCAGTAGTAGCAAGTGCGTTACGGCAGTAGGGCTAGTGTGAGAGCTACTGGGCCTGATGCCGTAGCGTTATACGATCCTCTGCAGAATTGCTCCATATTTGCTTGACGTTGAATGAAGCTGAGAGCCTCTATGCTTTTTTTGTTTTTGTCTGATTATATTGTATCCAATTTAATCGTTTTATTGATATCCCTAATCCCATTGACTGGTTTTTGCTGTTTTTCAGAAGCAAGACCTCTTTCTATGTTTTTCCATCGCGTTTTTAGCGGCCGCTCTCGTTCTGCCTTCATTAGTAAGTCATCGAATGACTGCTCTCCTTGTAATCTCCAGTACTGATTGATCAGGCTATTCTTCAGATATTTCATGAGAAATATTTCATCAAATAGGGCATTTGATTTTGTACCGAGTCATTTCTGCTATGTGTTCAGTAGTCATGAGTGGGCCATGCTATATTCAGTAGTCATGAGTGGGCCATGCTATATTCAGTAGTCACGAGTGAGCCATGCTATATTCAGTAGTCACGAGTGGGCCATGCTATATTCAGGCCTCTGCTGTTTGACCAAAAAGTTAAAGGTTTAATATTAAAGGCACAGAATGATGATGATTTAACCCCTAGTTAGATATTTTAGTTTAAATGCATTAGCAAGATGGCGATATTTAGAAGCGTCTTTCATCATTTTTCTTCACTATAATGCAGTAAAACCAATGAGGGATTAAATAAGAATTTGTGTGGGGGAGTCTCATCGTGGGAAACGTCCAACCTGTGTTGACAACGAAAAGTGGACGTAAAACGTGAATGATGATAATGATGATGTGTGCCCAGTAGGGGCACGGAGAGATCGAAAACTGACACAGATTTAGGTTAATCTAAAAAACAAATATATTTTTTGTCATTCGTATTTATAGCAGCAACAAGTGTCGTTTTTCATGATCAAAAAAAGAAAAAAGAATAATTGATCAGCCGACCCCAGCAAACCGGGGAACAAATTAATTATTTGCAGCCCGGAGCCCTCCGAAAGTGTCGGCCTCTTAGGTTATACTAAAGAAGGGGGAGCGGTAGAAAATAAAATGAATAAAATTTAATCCTTAGTTTTCAGCCGAGTGTGTTGCTATGCTGCTTCAGAGTTTCTTCCTCATTTGCACTACGGCGAACCTGGTGCGTCTGGGGGAGACCAGTGCTCCCCCCTCACAGGGGCAACCAACAGGGGGCTCCCTCAACCGTGGACCACGCCACTCCACCGCTGATTCACTCCTCATTGAGGCGCCGCCCCCCTAGAATAAAGTGAGGCTCAACGCCACTACAAATCAGTGGCGCATCCACGGCGGGGGCGGTAGGCCCCTCCGGTGGATACGTAAATCAGTCGTGGATCTTCGGAGGCCATGGATCTCCCCGCATAATTTTTTTTACCTCTAACGATGATTGAGATGAAGCTTTTTTATTTACTGTGTCCTTCTTAATTTTATTCATAAGTTATGGGAGAAATGATGCGGAAAAGACGGCGAAATCTCCAGATTTATAGTCTGCATTCGTCCTTGCTACAGACTTGAACTTTGTTAAGGCACCCACCCACCTCACAGTCTGGCAAGTTTTAAACAGTGTCGCCAAAAAAATTGTTCAAAAGTGTTTTCAAATTGTTGAGAAGAATAATTATTATACTCTCATATCCAGAGTTCACTTTAGCCCTTACATTACGCCTGCTGCTTATAAAACAGGAGTAATGCACATAGTTATGCACACAAGAGTAATGCGTGGAGTAGGCCTAAAGTAGGCCTACTCCACCGTCGTTCATTTTTATGAGAAATGCTACTCCTACCCATTTGTAAATTCAAATAGTTTCAAAAAACGTTTTTGGAGTACTACTCCTACTAAACTTATCCCTGCTCATATCGCCTCAAAATAGGGATTGCATTCCCCCTTTGCCACTCATCAAAGGATTGATACATGGGGACTGGGGAGCTAGTACTAAATGTAAGAGCTCGCAGCGTTGACATTTTGTTGCCGGCAGCATTTTGTAAGAGCATTTTATTATAGGTGTATAAGAATAGCGCTGGTTTAGTAGAGACAAGTACATGTATGATCAGGGTTTATTTGAGGAGGCGTAGAACGCCTCAAGCAAGGTTTTTTAAAATCACTACACCTATTTAGAAGCGGGTAGGCATAGCGTTACGCGTAAAAATGAATGACTAGGCGTAGGCCTACGCAGCTTTTTAAGATCTTGTGGCGTAACGGCTGCCAGTGTAAGATAGTCCTGTGAAGTCGATGATTGCCTCGGAAACGCTGATTCGGTGTAGTTAGGCCTAAGTTGACGAGTAGTTATAGTTACCACATGTGGTTTAAAAAGAGGCAGTGACCGTTAAGGACGGCTTTGAAAATTTTTGTCCCCCCCCCCGCCGTCGAGCAATGTTATCGCCTTTGTAGGCTACGCCTGTTTTTAAAGGCGTAGGCGTAACATCACGCCTGTTTTATGAGAAGGATGCGTAACGCTACTCCTGTTTCATCGGGGCTCAACTTAACTATGTATGTGGAGTCGATGACCATGCGTCCCTGCTGCCTTGAGACCGGGCCGCAGAGCTACATGTATAGCGACTGGCCGTTGTTGTAACTGTGACATTACAATGTCAGGCTGCGACTCGATACGCGCAAGAATACATGCGCAAGAATAACTATGTGTTGATAACACAGCTGGTCGTTCTGGTGCAGTTTGATTTTTGTATTGGCTATTGTATAGTTTGTTTTTGTTACAATTTGTTGATGGTTGTCATCTATTTGATACATGTAAAAGATAGGCGTACAAGCAATGATCATCTGCTTGGTCAATTAATGCATGTCAATAACAAAATAATAATCCTCACTCCTGACCTAATCAAACTGATTGTTTCTTGATTCGCTAGCATGAGAAGATTTATTCTTGTTACACCAGATTTCCTAATCTTTATTATTTAGGTGTTAAGGAGGCTAATTCTTCAATAGTTGCGATCGCGTTTTCGCCTCTGTTTTCGTGTTTTTTTTTCAATTTCCCGCGACTTTCGCATTTTTTCGATTTCTCCGAACTTTCGCTTTTTTCCGATTTCCTGCATTAAAAATTAACATTTTGCTATTTTTTAGCGTGTTTCTGCATAAACGTCATTTTTGTCACCCAAAACTTCTTTGAAATTTGCTTAGTTTGAATTTTCAGTAAGGCCCCTAGAGAAACAAAATCGCGTTTTTTGTGTCTTTTCGTGTTTTGTTCCCATTTTGTAAAATTTTCGGCATATTTAGCGTTTTTTCAAAATTTTTATGTCAAATCGCGTTCTTTTTGCAACCTTGATGCAACATTTTAAATAATCTAACGCAACTTTCTGAGGTCTCCAACTATAACAATCACAATCGTCAATAGAGCCCGGTACGAGTCCACTCACATCAGGGCGGATGCACTCTCAGCTGATGTCTCCGCAGCGTCTCCACGTTCACGAACCCCGCGCCGCACACCCCGCAAACAAACGGCTTCGTCCCCGCGTGCATCAGCAAGTGTTTCTTCAGGTGCGGCCCGGCGATGAATCGTTTCCCGCACTGCGCGCAAGCGTACGGGCGTTCTCCGGTATGGGTGCGCGCGTGTAGCACCAGGTGGTCGTGGCGAGAGAAGGTCTTCCCGCACACGCTGCAGACGTTGAGACGTTCGGCGCTGTGAAGCGCTGCGATGTGACGTCGCAGGCCAGCCTGCCCGGAGAACATCTGAAACACAAGGAAGGCTAGTTTTTACCCGCAAATCATCAGATGGCGTGGACGTACTGTAAAACATGAAATTTTCGCACGCATGTTATTTTCACAGATTGGACAAATTCGTCAAATTCGCCAAAATCACATGCAGCAAAAATAAAGCTGCATCACAGGCAGCAAAAATAAAGCTGCATCACAGGCAGCAAAAATAAAGCTGCATCACAGGCAGCAAAAATAAAGCTGCAGAAGCCAAATGGACAGTTCTCCAAAACGCAAAAATTAAGTGCAGCGTCATTTCTGAAAGGAAAATCCATCAAAAAAACATGCAGCAAAAAATTTCATGTTTTACATTATAATACATTCACAACTTTTCAAACATCCAGCCTGGACCTTAATACATTACCAGAACTTCAAGATTGTAAACTTGACAGGAAAAACTATGTTTGTCTTCTTAATACAACAGGACGAAGAACTTTATAATCCTTTCAGGCCACAGCCACGCAAATTTAATTTATTACAGTTCTATGAACCAAAATTTACGATTGGCCTAGATGCCGCCTTGCCACAAACCATACACAGAAACTATTGCGAAACAGCTGCAATACAATCAAGGAGAGATTATATTGACACTAACTCATTCAATTATTATACAGTCAGTCTGACATCTATTTAGTCCTCACCCTATTAGGACAGTGGGGGCAGGGCAGCAGCGTCAGCCCCAGGTGTCGCTCTCTGTGCAGACGCAGGCAGTGGCGCGATGACAGCATCAGCCCACAGATCTCACAGCAGGCCGGGCCCTTGGCTGATGGGGCCCCAAGGCCCTGGACAGTAGTCCCATGGCCCTTGTCTGATGGGGCCTCAGCGTCCTTAACAGAATCCCTATTGCCCTTAGCTGATAAGGCCTCAGGGTCCTTGACAGAGGAGGCCTTGAAGCCCTTGCTTGAGGACGCCATACAGCGTTTGGTAGAGGGGATCTCAAAGCTGTTGATACAGGCACCTTGGCCCTTGGCAGAGAGTTTCCTTCTTGGGCAATCAAAGGAATCAAAAACCCACCTACGTCTCTTTTTTAAATCAGTCATAAGTCTTTTTGGGGCTTGTACGTAACGGGTAACCCGGCTCCTCTGTTGTGAAGGCTGCTGCTCTGCAGGGATGAAAGACATGAGAGTGTCGCAGTCTGAGAGGGTGGCCTGCAGAGAAGGGGCGCCACAAGGGGGCAGTGGCGAGTGGCTCTGTGGGGGGCAGTCACCCCGGCTCCAGTCTTCAACTCCAGATCCAAGTAGCGTGACATTTTCCTCCTTCAATCTAATTTTTTCCAGCGAGGGGTCTGGGTCACCCGTCGCTCCGAGCCGCAATGCCCTGTCCTGGCGCGCCCAGGTCTCAGAGAGCGCAGTCACTGATCGCAGTCGCACCAGAAACAAGGCGGAGGAGCCCCCGGCTATCAAACGCACCAGAGGGCTGCAGGCTGCGCGGGCCATGCCCAGCTTCTCCTCGTATCGAAACACAAGGGGCGCGGGGAGGCCAGGAGGGATCGGACCAGGGGGGCATGGGGCAGTGAGAGTCGGAAGAATTGGGCCAGGGGGACCGGGGGGACGTGACGGCGGAAATTCGACGGACTTCAAGCCGTAATCCGATTCAGTCGTTGTATCCATTGAAGGATCTGAAATTCTGAAAAAAATACACACACGTTTAATTATGTATTTGTTTTTACTTCAACATTCAAGATTTTTAAAATCTGAGATCATATAAATAACTAATCTTGGGGTCTAACTCGGGGCAGGGGCGTAGCCGCTTAGACCAACACTGTTAAAATGGTCTCAAAAACCCCATCGCTTGCGAGTTCTGAATAGAGAGGAAAATGGCTCTTCTGGCGGCGATCGTCCCCACCATCATGAAATATATAGCTACGCTATATATATTGTCTTAGTAGGACTCACGTCGATTAGGCTTAAATGCAAATTTGATGCCTAATAAGTTTTGGCAAATATAAAGTTGTTGTATTCGATCAGCTGTGAATTGAGTCCGGAAGTAATATAGGATGTGTCTAAAATCTAACTTAAAATGAAAGCTTAAAACCTTAGTGTAAGATAAAACCTAGGTGGTAGGCCTAATTTTAAGGGCCGGTTTTAAAATGCGCTGATATCCCTACTAACGGAGGATATACAGTCAGGGTAACTCATTAGAAGCAAATTGAGGAGGGGTGGCAAGCCTATAGACACAAACTGAACTCTTCTAGAATTGTCTAATCAATTAGTTTGTAAAGACAGTTCGTAAAAATTTAGAGTTTTTTCATTTAACTAAAATTAAAATGCTGTTAACACGAAATTTTCGCGTGCACGTCTTTTTTTGCGAATTTCGTGAATTTGACAAATTCACCAAAATTACATGCAGCAAAAATAAAGCTGCCGAAGCTGTATATAATGGGCAGTCCCCAAAAACATAAAAATGATGAGCAGCAAAAATTTATGAGAGGTACAACCGCCAAGAAAACAGAGCAAAATTTCATGTTTTACAGTATGCAAAAACAGGCATACAACAAGCAGCAGATTACACCATCATACATATTTAGTGCTTTAAATTCTTAATACCTCATTGGTTTTGCTGCATTTTAGTGAAAAAAAGTGATAAAAAAGGGTTCAAAATACTGCTATGCAGAAAAATGCAGCTAAATTTTCATGTTTGACAGTACAGTTTTTTTATTCCTAGAAATTTTAAATTGAAATCGCAATATTTAACATTTTCTTCTAATTCTGCACAATATAAGCATTAATTTTTCAGCTGAATTGCAATACGTTCTAGCACAATTTTTATTTTTTTCATCCAATTGCACAAAGTTTGAAAAAACCACTCCGAATACATCAAGCTGCAAATATTAATAAATAGATCACAAGACTCAAGCAAAATGCAAATAAACTTGGACGAGTTGTTTTTCAATTAATTTCAATAAAAATACCCATAAAATATAAATCAATAACAAGCACACTACAAAGCTCAACAAGGCTAAAGAAACGAACATTGACTCCTGGCTGCTCGACCTCAATTTAAGTGCGATTTAATTTAGTAGTCCAATTTAACCCATGGAAATCTATGAGAGAATTGTATCGAATAATTTGATTGGCTAGTTTTGATCACAAAACTAAATCGAACTTAAATCGAGGTTGAGCAACCAGCAGTAAGAAGATTACTCTCCGAAAAGGCCCACGCAATAGTCACACCATTGTCCAATACAAAACATTAATGTACGCCTGAAATGTGAATATCGTATCAAAAATAGATAACTAAACCAACAATTACTCCACTTAACTATACTACTACTATACTACATTATTTTTTTTGGAAAATCCCCCCTACATATTAAGTAACAAGAGTGCTTACAGCACCCCTCCAAAATTTTATAACACGAGCAGAGACCATCAGAGCTTACTAAGACTTGTCCAGCCTCATCACCAGAGTTCAGTTAAGACTTGATAAAATACAAGTAGTGCCACACCTACTCTTTACACACAGGAGTAGTGCTTTTCTTACGCTATCAAAAACCACGTAGAACCTAAACCATAACAATCCATATTCACGCGTAATACTACGACTACCCATTTGAAATTGTAGAAGTTGTCTAAAAGCCTTGTTTTTGGCGTACTATGCCTGTTACACTTATCCCTGTTAAGTCCAGTCTACAGTAGAGGTACTCTAATCATTTGCTTAGGGGGTCACTAAAAATGTACAGAGCGGCCTCGGGGGCCAGAGCCATTTTTAAGTCCGAATTGCGTCATAAGCTAACTTTAATCGATGATTAAGTTCAACTTTAGATACCAGTATAATTGTTATTGTTGATATATTATAGAGATCACTGTAAAACATTAAATTTTCATGTGCATGTAATTTTGGCAAATTTTGCGAATTGGCAAAACTCACAAAAATTACATGCGCGAAAACAAAGCTGCAGAATCTCTTCTACAATGGGCAGCCCTCAAAAACGCAAAAATTAAGTGCAACTAAATTTTTTGAACCTAAAACCACCAAAATAACATACAGCAAAAATTTCACGTTTTACAGTTGTTTATAAATATATCTAACAAATAAAAAACACGTTTCGACATTTTACAATTTCACAGACGGCCCTCGGCGGCCACGTGCCCACTCATCACGCGCCGGATGTGGCTCGCTGAGAGTCTATTGTGAGGCGCCGGCCTCACGTACTCCATCGCGTGTTCCCTCGGCATATGCGCGCGTAGAGTCTGCACGTTGACGAACCCCTTGCCGCAAACGCCGCACACAAATGGCTTCGTTCCGGCGTGCATCAGCAAGTGCTTGCGTAGCACTGCTCCATTGAAGAAGCGCTTGCCGCATTGCGCGCACGGGCCGAACGGTCTCTCTCCGGTGTGATAGCGCTCGTGCGTGTTGAAGTGCTGACGCGGAACCATTTTACCGCAGACGCTGCAGACGACGCGGTAGCCAGACTGGTCAGAGCTGTGCAGGGCTTCCATGTGGCGCTTCAGGTAGTTATTACCTGCAAACACCTGCACAGCAAAGCAAGCAGAGGCACACATTGACTTTGTGTGTTTGCTTGTTGTTTAACCTTTTTTTTTTTCGTGTAATCTGTAAATGTTCATGTTTCTACACTGGTCTGCACGTTTTCGCCCGCCCTGATAAGGACTGCTAGAGCTGGATTTTTGCAGCCGGATGCCCTTTCTGACGCCAACCAACAAAATTTTTATCTGGCACGCAGTTAGAAGCTAGCAACACTTGTGTGTTTAACAGCCTTGCTGAAGAGCCTGTAACGCATGGTTTTATAGTTGCTGGCGCGGGGACTTGAACCCTGGTCCTCTGGACCTGAAGTTCGACGCCCTAACCATTACACCACAGCGCCTCGCTATTTAATGGCACATCGACACATGAGGGTCATTGTAGTGCCAGACGATGATCAATGTAGTCTTGTGTCGTCAAAGTCAGCTCTGCGGCGCTCAGGGACCAACCCCGGTCAGACAATTTTTTTTTTTTGTATAACAAATATTGCATATCGTCATAGATGCTCATTGAATTATGAACATGAAATAAAACAACAAGAAGAAGACGTTGTCTTCCCTGTCCTGACAAGGTCTTCTTCTTGTTGTTTCACTGTCCTTGTGAGGACAGTGAAGACAAGGTCTGTCAAACAAGTCTCACATGATCAAAGTCTCAGTCCTCACCCTGCCAGGACAGTGAGGACAGGAGACGACGGACAAGTCACCACGGCGTCGGTGACCGTTTCGGTGCAAGCTCAGATTGTGTACCATCATCCCACAGATCTCGCAGACAGCCGGGCCCTTAGGTGCAGGGCCTTTATATGAGGGTGTCTCAGGGCCATTGTTTGATGGTGTCCCAGGGCTCTTGTTTGATGGTATCCCTGGAAGCTTGGTATATGAAGTATTTGGGCCATTGACAGAGGAGGTACAAGTGTTCTTGACAGATGAGACCCTTCTGGGACCCTCCAATCGAAATGAAGAGCACTTTTCACCCTTTATGGATTTAGTCACCTTGACTCCCTGTTCAGAAGGCTTAACTGTAGAGGTGTCACTGTCACAGTCTGATGGAATGTCGTGCACGGATAAGTCATCAGAGGGGGGCAGTGGTGAGGGGCTCCGCGGGGGGCAATAGCCATCGCCCCAGTTCATCTCTCTCAGACACGCCGCCTGTCCCTCATGCAATGTTGTTCCTGCTTCAAAGGGGTCCGGGTCACTGCCCGCGTACTTCTGGTCCAGCGCCTTATCCTGGCGCGCCCAGGCATCAGAGAGCGCGGTCAGCGCGCCAATTCGCTCCAGGAATAAAGCGGAGGAGCCCCCGGTAACCAAACGTATCAAACCGTCGCAGGTTACCCGGGCCATGCTCAGTTTCTCCTTGTAGAGATACACCACGGGAGCGGGGGCGCTAGGGTGGATTTGGCGTGGCCAGGAACGTGGGAGGATGGGGCGTGGCCGGGGGCCTGAGTTTGAGGGAGTTCGGAGCATTGGGGCAGGACGGGCTGAGGGGCCTGAGCCATGGGGGGCTGTGGTGTCTGGGCTAGGCGGGGTGAGATCAACGACTGACTCGAATGACAGCGGAAATTCAATTGGGGTGCATTCGTCATTCATCTTTACCTCTGTAGAGAGATCTGAAAAAGTTCAGACAAGTGAAGTTGTAATGCATGAAAAATATAATTTAGTCATTATAAACAAAACTGCTTTAGAATTGTAATTTGTCATCAGTATCATTAAATAAATAGGCTAGTACCGGTCCCAAGCGGTTCTGTGGCGGCCCACTTACACGTAACCGGACTAAGTCTTTGTTACTACAGTACTTAAACTACAAATTCCCCCTCCCCCCAATAAAATCATCTATTAGGGTGGAGTGCAAAAGTGAAGTTGAAGTCGTATATAGTTAATGACGATTAGTGCAGTTTCAAAACTCACATGTGTCATGTAGCCAATATCATACCAAATTCTAGGGGCTAGAAGAGCTCTGCGTTTTAAACCGTTAAGGGCACAATAGATTAGGCTCAAGGTATTTGCTCATGCAAATAGACCACTGATCTACATAATATAACCTAATTAATTGTAAAATAATTAATTAGTTAATAATAAGTCCTCAATGAAATGGATGCCTAAATATTAGCATTTCTTGCACCGAAAGTTAAAAATCAAACGGATATGCTTTAGTTTAGAATAGTTCTATTGAAAATGCTTAAAATGAACTCAAGCGCGCTTAATCAGATTTCAAGTTATTCTTATTTTATTCTATATTTTAAAAGCATCTTGCACGGTAAAGATTTTGTAATATTTGCATATAATACAGCCATCTGGTGACAATACACAGCAGTTAGCATTCAGATCCTTTATGCCACAATATATAAGCCAACAAATTTTGTGCTTTAATTTGAAACAAAAACATTAATGATGAAATACCGAATAACCTTTCAACTTAGTCAAAATGTGAAAATTCTATTTACCCAGTGTTGTATACCTTGTATACCTTGTCGCCGTCCGAGGCCCCCCCTCTCCCCGACCCCGCTGACGGCTCAAATGGGGAAAAAAGCGTTGCTGCTTATTTCAATCCCCTAGTTTCACTCAGGAAGCAATCTAGCTTGCCCTTGAAGGCGTTAACGCTTGTTGCCTGGACTACGCTATCGGGAAGTTGATTCCACTCATCCACAACTCCAAAAAAATATTTTCCTGTGTTCAACCTGAACCTCTTCTTAAACAGTAAATAATTTATTTATAAGCTAATTTACTGTAGTTAGAACAACACAAGAAAATAAGCCTTTCGTATTCAATTAATTTAAAATATTAGCATGAACTTAATCTGATAATCCTTAACTTTAACCTAACATGGCGTCAAGGTCACCGATCATACTGCTCACGTTGTCATACTTCGGGACTTACACTAATTTTCTCACAATTAAGACCTGATTTGAAACTTGTGCCATTAATGTGCTGGTCACCCTATTGGCTTAGCAATAATGATGAACCGATTCTAACTGAAAATGACAACATCAACCTTCAATAATTAATTCACTACCTTCAATTATTTCTTCCTGGAGCGCCAACGTGGATCATACAAGGTGCCAATTTCAAATACCAAATCTTCATCGATCCGAAACCTGATATTGCAAAAAGCGAAGACTGCAGTGAATAACTCTGGTCACAGCAATCCACCAGGGTCACAGTTCAAAGTTCTAAATCACACTTCAAAGTTTCATGGTCACAGGCCAACGTTCCAGATTACAGTTCAAAGGTCAAACATTGCTATTTTCCCCCGGCGCCGTGTTGATTTTTTGCCTTCTGTCGGTTCTTCTTTCCTGGTCGGTTCTTGTTCATCTGTGCAGTTAACAATACAAAAACTGAATCAATCGCAAGTGTCTTCTCTGTCAAAACATTATTTGTCAGCATTATTAGTTGAAAAACAAATATTTATAATTTCAAGCACCGGTCTTCTTCTTTTCCGCTGGCCGTCATTGCAGACGTTGTAGCACCCATGCAGCACCTTCCGCAATACCGGTAAGTACAATCGAAATACCGGCAAGTATAATCCAAATACCCGTAAGTATCGATATTTAAAAAATATTCATTTGATAAGATATATCTATGACCTTCATAACATTCTGAAAAGAAATAAGGTGACAGTAGGTTTATTAAACATTTATTAACTCAACATCTTAATAATGCACAATGATAGGGCCTACATTAATTCGCGCAGACTATAAATTTTACCAATCGAAACATGTTCAACAAACGATCCATCAAAGAAATTAACAAATCTAGTTGGGTTAATAAAATAAAAATTAATTGCTGCATAATTTTGATCGTGCAGTAGAAAAAGAACAAAATTCATTTTATCCATTTGCCTACCATATCAATAAAAGCTGACTAAGTTCCACATTTACTATGAGAAATAGTTTATAAACAATATAAACAGTTTATAAATAATATAAACCCAACTCACGTATTTCTTGCTTCGCCCCGCTGGCGCCCCCCTGGGTCCCATCTCACCCCCCCTGCCTCCCATCTCACCCC
>JAQIWG010004696.1:0-15602 GCA_034695025.1 Chamaedrilus cognettii | reverse complement strand
CCACTCCTCAACTGCGTCTCGCCTTCTGCATGCGTCTGCCGCTCTCGACTTTTCTTAACCCTTCTAGTGCCGTTTTATTTTTTACAAGCGAAATGTTGGTGTTATTTTATTTTATCGAAGCGCCAATTTCGGATACGTTTTGTAGCGGGAGGTAGGGTAATTTGGACCCAATTTTTTGTCGGTTTTTTTTAGGGGAAGAGGGAGGACATTTAAAAAAAGTGTGAGGGAGTTTTATCCATTTTTCATTCTGGGTGAGTCTACTATGGTATTTGAAATTCAAATTTCTGCACCGCTTTACTGGTGGGAAGCATGCGACAGGTTAACTAGCTGAAATATGTGCCGCTGTTTGCAGCTGTATATATTCCGCGTGGAGCGCGGTCCGTTCCGCGAGGACTTCTATCAGTGCGTCACGTTCAACGCGTACACGGCGCGCTGGCAGGAGCAGCTGTACAGCTCCCTCTCAGTACTGCTCATGTTCATCCTGCCTCTCGTCACACTCGTCACAGCCTACGCGCTCATCCTACGCACCGTCACGCGGAAGTCTACAGACACGCACGCAGGTCGGCGCACGAGCAGCATGCTGGTCTAGCACCAGCACTGGCAGTGTCTTCTATCTATTTATAGAAATGATTATTTTTTTTGGTGGGGCACTGCAAATAATCATCCGTTTGGGTGGAGTGCAGTAGTGAAGTTGAAGTTTAAATTGAAGTTGTAGTTCAGGGACCGTGTGTAGCACAAAGACTAAGTATATACAGTCCGGTTCTGTGCAAGGGAGTCCGCACAGAACCGCGCACCCTTCTTTAATCGCCTTATGCGACTCGCCCGGGAAGCTCTGGGCTGCAAGTAAATTTTTTGTTCACCGGCCTGCAGGGGGTTTATAGATCTGAGGTCGTAATTTGTTGTAAGCCCTGGGCTTAAAGTTACAACTAAACTAAAAATGCCAATTAGTGACGAATTAAAAAGCAGTTGCATGCTTTTCGCGTCTTACATTATCATAGTACATGTAATTACAAGTCACGTTGTAGCCTGCTGTTGGAGTTGGATTTGTGTTTATAAGTAACGGTTCATTGTTTACAGCAATCTGCACATCAAACGTTAATCAATATCCTTTAGTAATTCCATTCGCAGTGATGCCGGTGTGTAAACGACGCCTTTTCATAACGCGGTATTCATTCATTCATCAAAAACGTGTGCTTTTGTTTAGTCCCTGAATTTATGACACATTTTTCATGTCAGAGTACATTATTGTAATTTGATTCTTTCTAAATGCTTTGTTTGTCAAATGCAGCGCAACATGGGAATGTTTAAATTGAAGTGTTTAATTTTTTGTGTTGGCAAGTTCTTATCTTTTATATTCTTCTTTTGTCTGTGCAATGTTTTTATATGCGGCGTATAAAATAAACATGTGCTTGAGCTACCATGTTAGTGAAATAATGTATTATAAAGTTCTCCATTTTGACCTATCCCTATTTAAGGATGCGAGAAGGAGATGATGGTTAAGGCTGGTCCGGAGCGTCATCGCCTGTTCCAACAAGCCAAGGCCAAGTCCCTACGCATGACGGCGCTCATAGTCGCAGCCTTCATTATCTGCTGGACGCCCTATCAGGTCTTTATCACAACATCACCAATGCAGCGAATCTGGCGCTTGTTAGCTCCCTTTGCCTCCCTTTCTTTCTGTCTGATCTGAAAACACACCTCTTCCTTCCCTAAGTGTCAATTTTTTCTTAGACAGACAAATGTAATAACTGACCCGTCTTTTTCCTTCACTTTCTCCTTTCCTCTTCGTCTCGGTTTCCTAAATTACATAATGCCTGATGAACTGGACGTGACGAGGGGAGGTCCACGATGACGTCTTTCGACGCCGAAACGGACCATAAGCCCAATAATATTATTAATATAAAATTATTAAGTTTTTTTACTTTTTTCCGCATAATTGTGCATTTTGTTCTTTTATGATATTTTATTGTAGGCTGGCTATATATAGAGTTAGGGTAAGGTTTAGGTTAGATTTAGGATACATTAAATAAATATTTATGAAAATAATATTAGGGTTATATTTATATCTTCTGCAGCTGTATTATATTCTCAGGTCATGTTCATCGTCCACACATTCATGGACACGGAAAACATAGATACGCGCTACGCTGGGTGGGTTTTCTTCTTCGGCATGGCTAACTCTATGGTCAACCCGCTCATCTACGGCGCCTACCATCTATGCAGCCGTCGCCGACACAGGTCGCAGCTTGATCTGGTTTCTTTGACCATTAAAGAGCCAGCAGCCTTTTGTATATAGTGACGACCGTTGAACTTACTGTAGCTACACTAATTTTGTACCGTGAGCAATGCGGGTAACTTCAGTGCTCCGAATGTGTAGGAAGCTGTTAAATTTGGAGCATGTTTTTGGTATTTCAACTCGTTATCATCGGTTTAATGTTGCGTTTTAAATAAATGGTCGGTGAGTTTTGAACGGGAGACAAATGGTAAAAATCTCGGCGCGTCCTGCATAAGTGACTGCCCTCCGTCACACTCTCTACGGGACTAGTTGTTGCCGTTCACTGGTTGTTGTTGCCGTTCTCGCGGGTCTCCTCCTCGTATCACGTCTCGGCGGCTGAGCAGCGATCGTCAAGGGCGGTTCTACGTTGGGGATGACAGGGATGCACCCCCCCCCACCCTCACCAGCATAAAAACATTTTTTCCCATGCTGAAATGGTTAAAAATAAGAAAATTGCCGCAAAAAAAAGAGAAAAAAACACTCACTCCCCCAACCGGGAATTTGCATTTCCCATACGGGTCATTTAGCACAAGAATATCGTTTAATGGTCAAAAGATTCTTTCAGTACACCCCCTCCCATGTCAGCACCCCTACCCCCGGTCTCAAGTTCTGTCCGGCAGGCAGAAAAATCGCGCTTATCCCCTCCCCCTCACCAACAATTCCTTGAACTGCCCCTGGCGATCGTCACATCGGAGCGTTGATTGTGAGTTACACCAACGACACAATCAGCCGCTGGCGCCTTCATAAACCGGACCAATGTACGTTCTTGATCACCGGCGCAAACCGCAAGGCAAAGGCATAGCCTTGCTTTTTCACGATGCAGGGTACACCTGACAAGCATATTCGTTGTAAGACGCTGTCAATGTTACTTCTATACCTGGTTAACTAACAGGCCGCTTTTTTCCTCAAATCCGTCAATGTCCATGTTTTCACATAGGTTTAGACGTCTGCGCCCTGGAGAGGATAGTAGGAGCTGGGTTTTTACGGCCGGATGATCTTCCTGACGCCAATCAAGTAAATTAATATGCGGTACGGGGTTAACATCTAGCGACACTTGTGTGTTTGACAATTGACAGCCTTGCTGAAGGGCCTGTAGCCCTGTAACGCATGATTTCATCATTTCCGGCGCGTTAACTTGAATCATGTATTTATCTAACATAACAAATATAGCGAATTCAATTCTTATCGTAAGAAGAAGTCAACTCGAAAGACGGCAGAGAAAAACTACAGTTGAATAATCCGAGAACATGTCTTACAATCGAGCAGGATGCCGGACACGGAGCTCCAAATCCCACAAGAGAATCCCAACAAATCCCGAACTCAATAAAACGCAAACTAACGCTGTGCACGGTTACGCAGCGCACGGCTCTGCGTGGATTGTAGGGGTTGGATACATCTAAAGACGTATCACGTATCACGTATTACGTTTTACGTCCGCGGCAGGTAGGCTGCGTGTGGGGCGAAACTCAATTTATTTTCTATGCAAAATTAGGCGGGACGGTTCGGGGCCGTAACAGAATTTGGGCGCTTCTGCTTGATCCACCTGGCAGTCGATATAGGACTACTGAATGCAATTAGGTTCTGACAGTGAATCACTATCCTCTGGTGGGCTGTTAACATTAGAAATCGACATCGCAAGATATACGATGCCGATGTTATAATTTTTTGTATTCGGAAAACAGTTAGCACGTGTTTTTTTATAATCCTCATAGCCAGGGATAAGTTTAGTAGGAGTAGACTAAGTAGCTATACTCAAAAAAACGACGTTTTTATGAAACTCTACTCGGATTTAGAAATGGGGTGAGGTAGCATTACTCATAAAAATGGAGGATGGTGGAGTAGGGATACTCCCTTTTAAAAAGGCATAGGATTAGCACTACTCCTGTTTTTTAAGCAGAGAAGTAACGCTACTCCTATTTTAAAAGTGCTAGATTGAACTCTGCTCATCGCTCACTAGTGATGCTAAACTATGCCACTGCTTGGAATATCTCTATGTTTAGATTTAGGGATATTTCAGTGATGAAGGGATATGGGTTTTGCCTCAATTCCCAGACTTCTTTATATTTATTATGAATAAAACAACACATTTTGGCCTATAACGGAAGCCTGACTTTGTTTATCTAAAAATATAATCTACGGATCTTTTGGGCCAAATGTATTCATATGTCTGCTGTGTCGTCCAGGTGGTCTGAGTCGACGACAGTTGCCCTTCATTCCGCCAGAGTGAACAGCAGCTCTGCGACTGTGCGCAGCAAACTGCGCTCAGACTTCGCGACCAGCTTCAAAGAAACGAACAATGTTCTTCAGCAGCAGCAGCAGCAGCAGCAGCAGCAGCAGCAGCAGCCGTTTCTGTTACAGCATCAGCTGCAAATAAGACAATCGCAGCAGCTGTCAACTTCAAAACCAAGCGAAGAAAAACCAGCGTATTGCCTGCTGCTGCAAGACATCACATTCCATTTGGATCTAAAAGCGTCATGTCAGCTGAATGTTATTGAATGAGACCGAATTTGCCAAGCATTCGCCGAATCTATTTTTGTAACATGTGCAAGTTGAGAATTATTACCTGTAATTCCATGAGGAAATTATTAACTGGGCTTCTATTGTGGTCGCCCCGACGTCGTTGTTTGTTAATACTGTATAATAGTTTGATGTAAATATTAATTGAAACATCACGAAAAAGAATGACAGAATCATTTCTTGCTATAACATTGTATCGGAGGATAAATAATTATTATGGAATTTTGAAAATTACTTCTCAAGATCTTCAAAATATTTTAAGACGACGCCATAGATGGGCCAGATTGGCCTAACCGCATCCTCTCTTCTATTCCAGGGCACCGCTCTAACGCCCAATGACTACTCGTAATCTCGGTTTAATCTTTGTTAAGGACCTCTCTTTCAAAAAACATATTTATCCGTCTGCATTCCACAAAAGTTGGCGTTTTGCCAACCCATCTGAGGCGTCGTCTTGAAATATTTTAAGATTTTATTTGGAAGATTTTTAGAAAGAATTTTAAAGATTTCATAATTATCCTAGTACGATACAATGTCATAGCTTAACATTGCGATCCGTGTGAAATGCCCCATTAGATACGCGTTAAGTCGAGCAAAATATTGTTAAAGATTTAACTAGGCATTATGAGGCAGCTGTTCATTAAATAGGCATGTGATCACACTAGAGTGATGTAACTTGAAACTATTTCGTACATACTAATATTTTATTGAGTTATTTCCATAACGTCACGTAGTGAAAATGTGTTGCAAAATGTGCTCCTGAATGTGCTAAAAGATAATACAAGAGTTAGTTGAGCAATTTTTGCGTCATTTTGCATAGTCTTCGTGAGTGCAGTGCGTGTTCATTTATTTATTTATTTGTTTATTTATATCATGCTTCTTTGCTACACTTTTCGAGTGAATGTTGTTTAAAAAATCGTTTCTGATAACGCTTGTCACAAATTAATGTCACTACAATAACCCGCTGATTTTTGCCTGTTGGATTCAATTAAAAATTCCAGGCATCTCATAAATGCCAGCCGAACTACGGTAGCTGCATCCAGGCCGGCACTGCTATTAATTTCCACTGAGTAGGAAGCTCTGGTCAGCCTACACTGAGGACTCCTAGGGACATTGGTGAACACTAGGGACTCCTAGGGACATTGGTGAACACTAGGGACTCCTAGGGACATTGGTGAACACTAGGGACTCCTAGGGGAACATTGTTTCAAATGTCTCCGTGACTATCGCCCACACAATAATGTCGCTATCGGCTAACTCTATTCACTCTCAAGCGGCTGACAAATGTCAACGGAAGCCAGGAGATGAATGCTTTATACGATGGAGTCAATTGTTGGCGTTTCCTTTCATTACCGTTCTTGGACAAACCGTATGACGCCAGTACGTTTCAATTATCCGTCTCGCTGTTCATCTCTCCGGGATGTAAAGTGCTCGTCAGTCATAGTTGCCGCGATCTTGTTGCTGTTCTTCGTTGGATAGTTTTTGATATGAGATCATGCAACTTAGATTGACCGCTAGAAACTGCAGTTTGCATGCTTAGACTGCGGCAAAGAGACGATAACAGAGGTTGCCATATGCCTGGCTATAGCAGTGGTCCATGACATTTAGAACTACGCCAGTGAATAGGCCTCCGGCCAAAAACCAACATGGCATAATTAACTATAGCCTATAACTTGTATCATAGCCTTCTGCCGAGCTTAGCACGTGGCCTTTGAGCGTTGCGACGGCGTCCCACAGCGTTCACATTGGGAGCGGCCCCTGGCGGGACGCTCTTTTGTAACCTAATCGGCCCGGCGGGACGCCTTCCCGCGGCGTCGCATGACAACTACAGCACTGGTGAAGCCTAATTGATTGATTCAGAGATAAAATCCATGCTACACCCGATATCAATCATACGCGGATTGTAGGCCAACGCCATTAGCGCTTGCGCGTTACTAATTCAAAATCAGTCTATAAATGGCTACCATGACCATCGGATAAAGAGAATTTTTGACCCGGTAAGCGGAAATTAGTTAAATAAATCATCAAGCATCAATCAATCAATCAATCATTAACGCGGCACTTAGATAAGTCAAATTAATCAATTTTTTAATAATGGTATATTACTAATCAATTAAGCAATGCACAAAATGAATGCTGTTGCGATCATTTATCTGCTGAAGTGGAGACGCTAAAACTTTGTTGATCGCACGCGAAGAGTAGTGAAACATAATTTTATATTTTCTTCCTATATCGCACGAGCAATCAGTTCAAACGTATCGTCTCCTGGCTTAGACCTAATTCAATATTCCTTCATTACATAGGCATACCTACTACGTGGGCTACAGGCTTACGCCAATTCAAGAAATTTAGGCTCAGATTACTGCGTTCTAATAATTAAGCTGATATAGACAATGCGTACTATTCATTCAAATAATATCAATTTTTAGCTTTAATATTAGAAAGATAGTACGCAATTTATTTTAGAAACAAAAAGCATCTTGCACCAAGAAGCATGCCTTCTAGTTCCGCCCCGCGTTTAATTGTTTAGTGGGGTGGGGGGGGGGGGGGTGTCACATGATCGATTGACCTACAGGAAATTATACCCGAATCTCGATCTATCACAGCTTCTACCCCCCTTCTCCATTACGAACGCAAAGAAACGCAGAGACAATAATTTGTATGTTTCTATTTCACTACAAATTTGTCACCATTCGATGTTTATAATGCAACCGTAGAGTACGATGACGTCTTCCATTCGCCAGGGTGCAATGCGCACATTTAACACGAGAACAAATTGTCGACTGAAATGTCACGTTGGATTGATTGTGCAGAGTTTTTGATTTTTTGGTCTTTGTTTTTGGTTTTGGTTGTTGACGGCGTATGGGATGTTATGAATTGTAACATTTTGTGAGCTGAGTATTAGCCAGTCCAAACTGGCAAACGATTGTCATGTCAGCAATGTATTTTTGTCTCGACTTCGTTTCTTTATTACAACCAAGAACATTTAAAAAATAATATATTGAATTGAAGAAAATATCAAATCATCGGACGTGCTTACAACTCGAGGGCGGCTGAACTACGGTATTAGACAGAAACTTTGAATTTTTTTCTGAAATTCCTACTAGGCCTACTGATTATGCTATCTATGATATTCCAGATTCATTATCTAACTTTACATGTTGCAGTTTAATACCTTGAATCGCGCACTAACAACTTCGATTTGCACGATCAATTAAATAAACTTTTGATAGATGTAGGCTGTTGTATTTGCCATCGTCGCGCTATTTTCCGCCGAAAAGCCGGGCTCGACATTTGCAGTTTGAGTTCCAGAGGAAGTGGCACTTGCAGCTGAACTTGGAGCAGCACTGGAGCTCGGGGGCCTTGGACCCAGGGTCGCACCAGTCGTCACGGCGCCCACACAGGGCGTCCGCCCACAGAGAACTCGCCCTTCTGGGTACAAGCAAACAGAGAACGGCGCTTTCACAGTTTGATCACAGTTTCACGTTAATATCTCATTGATTTTGCTGCACTATGGTGAAAAAAAAAGATGAGAAACGCTTCAAAATAGCGCCATGCCAGACAGACTCGTCGAAGCTGGCTGCGTATCGAGGAGGAAGCTGGAGTGGATGCTTTGTTAAGCAAAGTCGCAAAGTCACAAAGTCGCAAAGTTATACCAAGTAGCCAAGTCACAAATTCGCAGTCTAATAATCGCAAATTCACAAATTTGCAGTTGCAAAGTGCATTTTAACTAAAATATCCGACTAGGGGTTAAGCACGCTGATGGCTTATATTTGGATCAGAAACGTGAAGAAAGTAACTTATATTGAGAAATACGATTCAAATATTGAATAAAATTTAAATTCAACAAAATAAAAAAACGATCAGGGATATTGTAGAAAAATGTAACAAGCCACGCCCAGTATAAAAAGTATTTATATTTAAAAAAGAATGGCGTAAGATGTGGGCTTAATGACGGATGGAGGCTTTCGAACAATAAATTGAAGACTGCTGGTACTCAAGCAAAAATGTAGGCCGACGGTATTCTTACTTATGTATTTGCATAATGAAACGTTTCGGAATTGTAGGCCTACATGCAGGCTGTTACTATGCTCTAGAGTCTAGAACGATGTTAAAATAAGTAACCACGTAGGCCCATATGATCCAATTTCACGTAACTGCATCACAAAAGAAAATAATTTTTATTTGTCTTATTATGTCCTCCATCCCAAGATATAAAAACATTCCGTTTTGCGCAATACAGTTTGGCACGTTTTTATTAGAAATTGCAATATTTATATTCAGCAAGTTTTATACGGCCTACGTGGCAAACTGCTTACAACGGCGTTTTTCCACGTTTGTGGCAGCCGCGTCCAGTTTGAAGTGTCCTATAGCCTACACGAACCATGCTAACACTGAACAACGGTGTAATTAAATTAGAGTAAGCCAATCACTGTTGCTGACAATACATGTCGCTGTATAGTTGGCTTGCGTGGCCTAGCTAGAAAACCAATCAAGACAACGTACTTCCAGTCTCGCGAATTAACAAAAGGGCAGCGTGTGGGGTGCAGCGTGGTATGACATCGCCAGGCGCTCGAAGCACTTTTAAATTTAAAGAAACACCTTACAAGGGAAACAGAGAATTTGCTTGCAGCCCAGAGCTCCCCTGGCGATTTATTAAAGGAGACTAAAGAAGGAGGAGAGGTGCTCTGCCGGTGCTCCCTTGTACAAAATCGGACTGTACAGCAGTAGTTATTAGGCTAAATCTCAAACACCAACACCTAGTTAAAGAAAAGACTTTGGTCTGATATCTATCTTCCGGTTAATTTACACATATTTGGGAGTAAATCAAATTATTTTCTGCTCCCCTCAATTTCCCCAATTTCCAATTTTCAAGGGCCTCAAACGTTTGAATCTCTATAGCGCTCTTGGCAGTCCCCGAAATAATTAAAAATATTCCATAGAATATCGTAAATGGTAAATATTGAATTCGATGACAGCTTTCTCATTATCGGAAGCGAGGATTTAGCTAAATTCTTTCTTTAACATAGGGCTTAATTGTAGTGTAATTACCGTTCACGAAGAAGCTAGCGAACGTCCAGTGAATGGTTTGCTAGCCGCCAATATCACACATTGCTTTCAAAGCCAGGCAACAAGCGTAGCGCAAGGAATGCCTGTGTCGAGTGTGTCCAGCAAAACAGCATTCTTGCTCGGCACGCACCTTGTCAAGATTTAGTCATCGTTCAAAGCATCACAGGCCTTGTTTTACATAATAGGGGGATAGAAAGGCGCGCATATCTCGCAAGTTACAACTCCGTTCGTGTGGTGAATCGTTCTAAATTGAAATGACTGCTGTAACGTTGACGTAGCTTCTATTCTGGCAAGACTCCAACGATTGGAATGGCATCTACTATAATGGTTAATCCAGGTTATTGTCCCAATTCAATCAAGCCATGGCAATGTTCTGCATGCAATGCTCTTAACCTGATCTGTACTTTTGCGCATGCCTAATTAATCCTAAACTACTTTACATTTAAAGTTTCCCCTAGGCGTAGTGAGCGAAGAAATTGGGGGAGTTGTGTCCACTCAGAAATTGGACAGGGGTGGAGGGCGTAATGTTAAATAACCTCCCCCCCCCCCCCCCGACTCTCAAGAACGGCCCTAAAAAAGAAAGAGCATTATAAAGAGCAATGTGAAAACAAGTTTGCTGAAAACATTTCAGATATCCGCCCATCTCGTAAAAGGTCTCCATCTCATCCTCCCACCCCCCTCGTCAGTTCTGGACAGACTAGACTGAAGTCCGCTCCATCCCTCCCGAATCTGAAACCCTTTCACGTCTCACTGAGTTTTGCATAGGGCTCAAAATAAAATGTATTACGGTATATTTAGTATATAAGCTGGCTTGTAAGTAAACGTTGACGTTAACCTGTTAATATCGAAAACCGACTGCTTCGAACGCTGTGCGCGGTCGTCGTTAATGTTGGCGTGGTCTTCTGTTGTCACTGGTTTCACTTGTTTGGAATCTGCTAAATAAATTCATTGTCATAAATAATTGCGTAGTAAATATAGATAATTCCAAAGTGTACGCCTATCTGCATGAGTAAAAGATAATGTTGAATTTAAGCAAATAGGGAAAAAGGCAAGTCCTGTCAACGCGTCTAGACAACGAAACTAACTCTAACCCATACTATACTATACATGCAAGAGCGTAGCCGCGTAAGGGACAGGGGGGACGCATCCCCCCTATGGATGGACGAGGGCGTCTCCCCATGTGAATTATGTTGGTCCCCCAATGAACTAAATTGGTGGAAAAATATCTTTGAATAAAAAGTGGATGAGAATGGAAAAAGTTGTGATAATGTATATGCTGAAGTAGTGCTGAGAATGGCGTCAAAAATCGAAACTGACTGGCAAGAATGGGTCGAAAAATTTCTGTAACACCGCCCCCCCCCCCCCCCCCCCCCGCTCGTGAGTTATGCAAGAGATAAAGTCAGAGAGAACCCAAGAGATAAAGTCAGTTCATTGACAAACAGAAGCTATGTTGAAGAATTTGGTCCCCCCCCACCACCAAAAACTTTGCGACACTTTTGGTTCCCCCACCACCAAATTCCTGGCGACGCTTTTTGTGCCCATGCCACCAAATTCCTGGCTACGCGCCTGTCTAGATGTACATGTAAAAAACAGTTATTGTTGTTGTTTATAAATTGAGACCGAATCCGAGGCGTCGTATAGCAGAAGGAAAGCTCATTAAATATCATTATTCCTGCATGCTCATTCGTATATCGTGGCCACAGAACCAAACAAAAGAAGGATCACTTTCATTATTTCTCCCGCATCAGGCACTTCTCATTATTTTCACGCAGAGGTTCTAATCTCGGCTTTGGAGACGTCATGGCTAGTGCCTATAAGGGCATGAAATTTAATAGCACGACAGAGCTGATTATTATTATCTGTTCGCAAATAAGCCCCTTCGTTCGCAAATAAGCCCCTTCGTTCGCAAATAAGCCCCTTCGTTGGCAAATAAGCCCCTTCGTTCGCAAATAAGCCCCTTCGTTCGCAAATAAGCCCCTTCGTTCGCAAATAAGCCCCGTCGTTCGGCCTACAATATTCTGTAAAGTGCTCTGGGAATATTAGGGAATAGAATACTAAAGCCGCATGCTTGCTTCATTACAAATAAATGATCTCTGGCTGCCGCTTTCAAAAAATGCAAATAGGCCTGACAATAAAATTGCTACTTGACTGTGAACAGATTTAGGCCTAAAATATGCTACTTCAGGCCTGCGTATGACATTTCTGTGAATGCGATTTCGTTGAATACGAGATTTTTTATGATGCCAGCAGCCTATTTTATGAGTAATTTTATTCAGTAATCGATCCACTTAACCACTTGGCTCTCCTAGACTGTAACCTAAATAAACGAGAACACTCACCTTCCGTTATAAAAATATTGATCTTGATTCGAGGAACTGACCTTCGTCGGATTTTCGAAAGACCTTCGGGGAACGGACTGCCTCCGTTATCCCAGCGTAGAATCCTTCGACAACCAGGAAAAGGAGCAACAGAGATATTGTCCTCATTCTGATCCTGAACTTGGAATGCGTAACCGAGAATAAGGAGGGATAAAATCCACTGTATTAGAGATCGCACGATCCTGAGACGCAAAGAGCTAAGCGGAATAAACCTGAAAAATGTAATCCGCGAAATAAACCTTCGCGTTATTTACACAAGCTAACGCCAAACGGTCTAGGTTAGCTAGCCTACAGAATTTATGCATTAACAACCGAATGAAAATCTTTGCTTTACGAAGGCAAAGCCATAATTTGTACTAACAAAATGGTATTCGAAAGTCAAACGATTGAATTCGAAAGCGTTTCTACACAAAGCAACGTTGCGAACGTCTAGAATCGACACACGCGTATAGGCGAGTCAATTATGTAAGGTAATTCATCTGTCGGCTAATTGAAGGAGGACTATAGCCTACTGGTGCAAAAAAAACTTCTCGACTGCAACTAAACGCTGTGAACGAGATGACAGGCGTCACAGCTTTGTTGCTGACGATTTCTTCTTCGCGGAAAATTAGTCCAAATTAGATTCGGACTACGCGACCAGCAGGGCTGAAGTAAGGCGTGGTCAGGGTGTGTGCCACTGCGGAGGGACCCCAGGCTTCACCAATTAAGGGGCCCCTACGATGTGCCGAAAATGATGGCGATAAAAAATATTGAAATGTGCTACACGCGCATTGGCAGTTACAAATTTGTAAATGTGAAGTTATAAAATGAGGTCAGAAATGTACAAGCACTGTTAAAAATTGTCTTAAATCGTTCCGTCAGCTCCCCCTCCTCCACCCCCACCCCCCTTTCCGCGAGTTCTGTAACGAAAGAAAAAAGGGCCTCCACCACTGCACTGCACATTTTACTTTCACCGACATGTAGGTAAATCCGATCCTGTACACGACATTTACAGACGAATAGCCCCCCCCCCCTTACCCGAAAGCCAGATCATCAAGCTTAGGCGGTGAGCTAGGATCAGAGGTAGTGCTGTTCCATCAATTTGCAAAGAGCTTATTGCTTTTTTTAAATAGCTATATCGAAATGTTCGTATTTATATGAAACCACGCGCCTATGATCCTTGTCTGCTAATCATTGAAGCGACCATGGCCCTACACATTTCCAGTTTGAAGTCGATTTCACTGAATTGGTAATTACTGCGATAGAATTTTATCTTCACTCCGAAGCGATTCATTTGACGGGTTCGCAAGCCACCTTGTTAACATTGACAACTGCGGCCGTACTCTTTCGAACAAAGCTGCTGCCGCCCACGCTTTCTCAAAGTCTAAATTGTTCTTAGATGTATATTAGTCTTTGGAAGCTGCTTCAGGATCACAGGTTCGCTGTTCGATCTATGTTTAGCGGCAAGGAGTTCAACGATAGTTTTTTCTTACTATTTAAGGAAACTATTTCGGTCTGTAGGGGCCACTCATATAATTATATAACGCTAAGGGTGGTGCGTAAGTGGGTAAGAATTTTGTTCAAAGTTGTAATAAGAATGAGACAAGTAAATGAGTAAGTGGCAAGAATTCTTATATAGCCTCGGTCTAACATTTGCCAAAAATAAGTAGGCATTAAATGTTGAATATATAAGGGCCTTAACGAACAACTATATATATCTTCGTTTATTGGCAAATAGGCAGACAAACCGCAGCCCAGTACAAGCAAACTGTCATGTAATAATGAATGAACAGAGTTAGCCAAGAATAAAGAAAGTCGATAAACAAATAATTTAACCGCTACTATGATAGATCTGAACGGAAGATCTGAGCACAGGCTAATCAAAGCACAATATGAGAAAGCAGCAAAAAAATTTAAAACTGACGAAGAAGTAAGTCATGTTAAGCATAAGGCGGATAAAATATGGTGAGGGGGGGGGGGGTTTGTCAAAAACTAAAAATGTTTTTGACAAAAAATATTTTAGACACTGAAAGATAACCTACTCTCATGATGAAGGGTACTTACTATCACGGCGACGAAAAACGTTTTATTTCGAAGTCTTCGCTTTTTCTTTGTCTCTGCAGTCTGCAGTCGCGAGATTTTGATTTTGTCCTAGGAGGATATTTTCGGGGTGAATTGTTAGCCAATTGTTATATAATATTGTGGGGTGGTCTGGCCCGGTGTTACAATGTGTTATAAGTGGGTGAGCAGGGTAAAATGACAGTTTTGCGCATATAATATGTGCATGACATTGAATTGCATCTAATAGCTATAGCTAATGCAGTGCGCAAATTCTGCAACTGAGACTTCACTGTATATGCGTCACTAAACAGCGTCACTAAACAGCGCCACTAAACAGCGCCACTAAACAGCGCCACTAAACAGCGCCACTAAACAGCGCCACTAAACAGCGCCACCAAACAGCGTCACTAAACAGCGCCACTAAATAGCGTCACTTTCATTTAATAATGATCACGTTGAATTTCAGTGTATAATATCAATGCCGCGAGGAATATAACTAGACACAAATTTGGCGTAATATTAGCAGAAATGCTAGCTGTCAAAAATGGCGCATGTTGGGGTTTAAATGTAGTTCTGTGATCCTAGATTAACCGCATAGTTTAAGGCCTATTCGTTGGCTTTTCAAAAGTACGGCGTCATTACGTCGGACAGGTCGAGTGCTAATTTTAGACCGGCAGCGGTTCAGGTATTCATTGTGACGTATTGCATTTCGAGCGCCAGTCCCGACGGTCAAGTTGATTTCGTCCCCATGTCATAAATCCCATGTACGTCGCTGTCCAAAGCACAAATTGCAATGTCATCTAGTTACCGCATCCATCAATTAGTCTTCGACTGGCCTATTTATGAAGCAGTGTAGACGAAATTTCAGTACTAGCCTACATTGTATGTCGCTATAAAAATGTTGCTACTACAAATTAGCCTTCAGAATGTTGTGGATGCATGGCTGTGAGCATGTGCCCGTCTGAATTTCTGCTAGAGTGCTATTCTAGACAAAGGCTTTCTCAACATCAGCTAAAATACCATGATGTCGCAAAATTTGTAGCTCACAATTTTCGACCGATTTTTGATCCGAATAAAAAAATTGCGATTTAAATTACGTCTATTAAATGATCAAAATTCTTGTTGTACTACAATGTGTTATTAATGTATTATTATGTAATTATTCTACAAGATGTCTCATGGTAAATCTATCTTATCTCATCTTTAAATCAGGCCCGTAGCGTGAGGGGGATCAAGGGGGCAGTGCCCTCCCCTCCTGCTGGGGGTTTCTGCCTCTCCTTCTCTCAGAAAATTAAACAAAAGCCCATTCTGTGGGGGGGGGGGGGGGG
>JAQIWG010004695.1:0-15603 GCA_034695025.1 Chamaedrilus cognettii | reverse complement strand
GAAACAACTCGCTACACTTCCTATGGCGGGATGTTACTCTAGCCAATTTGGTCTTGAAGATATGATTTAATGAAGGAATGTATAGAAGACAATCTATTGTTAAAAGCATGTATTACAATTAACAGACTGGATACTATGTATCAGTGTATGCTAACTGTTAACTACCAGTCAATTACCTTCCTGGACAGTCATGTACGGGGATAAAGGGCGGGGCGGCGCGGGGGAAGAGGGGGAAGGGTGATGGCTCGGGATCATAGTCGTAATTGAAACTAAAATTATAGTTTAATTGTTACCTCGATCTTTCGAAAATTAAAAAAATACGCGCCAATTTTATTTATAAAAGCAAATTGAAAGTCGCCACCCTTCTTGAAAGTCAGCCCATTTTTCAAACATCTCGAAAACATCTTGGCTACACCGACGAGGCGCCTTCTCCGGAGCCAGGATATTCAATCCCCATCCACAATTTGACGACCTATCGTTGCAGCGAGAGCTCTAATATCCAGTCGGAATCCACAATCGGTCTGGCAGTCGCATCCATTATCGGAATTGAAGTCTGAATTCACTTGCGAACGGACGACCGCATCGTCCTCGAATGAATTGAATGCCAAGCGTGTAGAACGAATTGAGCTTTGTTGCAGCTGGGGTCTCTCTAGGGTCTTCGCTAAGGGAGGCAATGACGTGGGTCTCGTTAGCGGTGGTTTGAAAAATGCATACTGCAATGATTGTAACGATAATAATATATGCAGTTATGCGCAATTGGAATAAAGTACGAAACGTGACTGATTGGTCATCTTGCTCCGCGCTACAAGGGCCGAATGCATAAAACTGTAACTTCGTGCGTGCACGGAAAATCTAGGACCTGCAAGGGGTGAAAGTGCATCAATGAAACTGTGACGTTATTTCGACGCTTCTTTGTTTTTTCCTGCGTGCACGAAGTTACAGTTTTTATGTAATGCTGTGTGCCCCGATGAGAGCTTGATTCCGTGCACGCAGGGGATACATACAAGCGTCGAAATAACGTCACAGTTTCTCTTAAAGTTAACTCACGGTTTGTGAGTTAACTGAGAAACTGTAACTAAATATAGGTTACCACGGCCGAATCGCGCCCATGGCTTATTCGAGAGAAATTCTGAACCATCTCATCCACTTGAGCTACATTGACACATGTATTGCTGTAATGCTCAGGTTACATCCATTTGGATGTGCCCATGCGCAACCTGACGCGGTACGAGGGAGACACTACTCGCGTCAAGTGTGAGATCACCGGGAACCCCCTGCCTCGGTACCAGTGGTACCGCAACGGAGAGCCCATTGGGGGCGGCAGCCCTACAGGGGAGGAGCAGGAGGGGCGGGTTGGGGTCCGCACGACTCCCTGGGGCTCGAGGCAAGGGGGTCTTGACAATAATTGTTAATGAAAAAGCGGTTTTATTTGCGTATTTCTGTTGTATTTTAATTACAATTATTAAAAGGTGCAGGAATTGCCGGAAAAGTTCTCGAATAATATAAACTCGTAGCCAAATTTTGTCATATAAGGCCTACACCATCTATGATGGTCCATCCTTCTTCCAATTTGAAATAATGAGGACGATTTTGCTGCAATTCCTGTTGTTAGCTGAAATCATTGATCGCTACTTTTGGACTTGTTCGCATAATTGACTAAGATTGTCGTTCATTTTTCCATTATAGCCTCTTCTCTGAGCTTTTTCTGAGCAATTCAAGGACGAGCGGATGGGAATAATTGGTAAATAGCCGGAAAGCCAAATCTTGATAAAAATCACCGAAAGAGCCAGCCCATAAGTGAATCTAGTTGTCGTGGAAATCGTACGAAACCAACGAACGTTACGCTAATTCGTAAATGCACTGAGAATACTATTCCGCTCTTATTTTTTGGATGAAAATAAGCGCGCGTTGTACTGCGCTCCTCGTGGGGTAGACCCGCGATGCAGAAAGAGTACAATGCCTATGTTAGCCAGCCTATCTACTGATGCGCGTGAATCCGTATTTATAGCAGATTCACACCTTGGTCTATATGATACCAATGCTCGCCAATGAACGCTGTGTTAGGCGTACACTACGGAGGATATGGACGAAGTAACTGTTGAGCAGAACGGAGAGCAGTTTTTCGTGACGCGTGGGATGAACGTGAGACGTTTTTGTGTCGTGTCAGCTCGACGCGCGTTATTTATAAACCTACGGCTGCTCTAATGCAGCTGGATAAAGACGGCACTTCCGTTGAATGCTGGTTGTATTAAGGGCATGGAGATCCTATTTATGTCGCTAGTTATACCCGTCAATACCTTGACACAATGAGGACAAACCAGCAAGTAAATAATCACGTGGCGCGGATAGATGCACTGATTTTGCGTAATTGTAATTATGTAGGCCTATATAAAAATAGCCATCTATCTTTAAAATTTAGAATTTTAAGTGGAGGGGCCTATATCGATTATGGGCTATCAAGGCCGTTAAGTTATCCTATATTTAGGATCACACAAAAAATATCGCATAAGCAGGTTTATAAAAGTTGTTAGGGGCCTATCAAAAATAGGCTAAAGTACGGTGTGTAATACAACAATACATTATATATTTTTTCAAGTCCGCTTTCTGTATGTAGTCTGTTGCACTTCTTCCGCATCTACGATTCAAGCAAACGATGTGTTTCCATCTCCGTTTGCATGACATATTCTTGGTGCGTTAAAAGTGCAATATACATACATACATACATTATAATGGTAATTGGCTATACTTGTATGCGCGTGGGTAAGGGTTATAGTTATTTCAATTAAGGTACATATTTATTTCTATTATTTTTTTCAATCAGTTTAATAACACAATTTCAGCTTTCCAGTTTGCGTCTTTCTATCATCGAAAATGCCCTCAATTTCACATTCGTTTCCTAATCCAAGAGATACAGGTAATAGTAATTCGATACTGATTGGCTACGAAAACGCCTCTCTTATTTTCAAACTAACACGTTTCAAGACTGGCAAGTTTCCTGTGTTAGCTACGCAACGTCAGATTTTGATAGACAGGTGGACACCCAACCGTGTACATACCATTATACATTCTATCGCTATCCCGCCGCGCCAATGAATTCAATTTTCGATGCTGCATTTCTTGTCGGGGTTGTTGCTGTAGATTTCTTATTTGAAATAAGACATGCGTGTGATTTGACTATGTACCGCTTCTACCTAATTACGCAGTTCTGTCAGAACTTAAAATAAGAACGCCGATGTTTTCTCTTGAATTAATAGCCTTACGTTATAAATACAGACATTTTGTCTACGTGTGTATTATGATACACACTGAGGGCTGGTTTCTCCAACACGGATTTTATCGTGGCTCAGGATTTATCCCACCTTTTTGCATAAGCTAAATCGTGAACCACCATTAAATCCGTGTTGGAGAAACCAGCCCTGAGTGAGCGATTGGGCCTAAAGGTCTAGGCCTACGCGGTAAATAGGCTATCCGGGACAGACATGGTACGGTACGCTTATTCCAAGCAAATTCCAAAATGTGGAAATATCAAATTTGCTTAGGACAATGTTTCCTATCCGGTTACAAATTACATTATTCCAAAATGTCTATATTGAACGTCAATATACATGTGTATGATATTGTGCGTGGCCTGTGAAAGTATCCTCTTTAATATCTCCGTTCAAATTACCATCAATTCAAGATTATATCTTAATTTTATTCTGTATTCGTATAAAGTGCAAGTTATTAATAAAGTCTTCAATAGTATATTATTGACGGCAATAGTTTGAACATTAGTTATAAAACATAGCTTAATTAAAACACAAAGCATTTAATAACAGATATCTCGCAACAGTTTTTAAAACATGCATTTGAACATTACTTTTAGCGGATATAATTGCAGCCTAACATCTATTGTCGATGATGTTCAGTTGTTGTTTCTCCGGTAGACTCAAGATAAGTGAGATGACTCTGAACGACAGCGGCCAGTACGCTTGTGAGGGATTCAATCGTTTTGGTCGTCAGCTCACAGCTGGATACATCAACGTCAAACCAGGTCTGTCCGTTCTAAACATTAACCTATCTGTCAGGCGTAGGTTGACTGATTTTTATCATTGAAGTAAAGGAAACAAAGCAATTCAACAGTGTTCAATGGTTTCATTGCATCAATGATATGAAGGAACGTGACATGAATAGAGAGTTGCAAATAATCGGGAGTTACGGGGGAGTCTCATCATGGGAAACGTCCAACCTGTGCTAGCACAGAAAAGTGAACGGAAAACGTAAGTGATGATGATGATGATGAATACAGTAGCCGTTAAAACTACAGTTCTTTCAGACATTTACGAGCGAATTATTTGAAAATCATTTTTTCCATTTTCTTTATTCTCTCTTTTTTTCAAAGATTTTCCGAACGCAATTCTCCTGCTCAAATTTACATTTTTGAATGGACTGAGACGCCAAATTGCTGCATTATTAACGTTCCACTAGCGTCTGAGACTGCCTGCACTATGGGATGTAAAATGTCTGCCCGTGCATCGTTGCTTTGTTTTGAGATATACAGCCATTGTTTACTGCTGTACCGGGGACCACCTTTACGGCCGTTGACCATTCCTCGGGCTGGGATGGTCGTCTGGTATTTGAGTCCCGGCTTCATCAATTATCTTTCAAACGGTCCCGAGCTATAGTACCCGGTTCCCGGTATGCGGGGCTTGTCCGTGCAGTCGGTCATTTAAGCAGCCACTCCGACCACTCCTGTTTGAAAATAGATTCCGATGTTCAAAGTCTTGTTTCAAGGAAGGACTGTGATTTAATACTGCTCTGAATTCATGTTCGCTGCTAACCTATAGTAGAAAGGTAGCCATGAAGCAACAGCAGCCGCGCATAGAGGCAGTGTCTTACATCTGTTGAAGTTTTAACTAAGTTTTGCTGACAGTTTAATATCGCAGCCTATACAACGTTAGTTAGTTATCACATAATAATACATTTTGCAATTTATCATCTAGCAATACATGTATTCCTATACTGTATCAGCTTAAATAATGTGCTTTGTATCTTTCTTGTCCTACCAGTTTTTGTTAACCACTTTAAATAAATAGCAGCTCCATGCTGAGTAAACCAATTCGCTCAACAATTTATTTAGATAAATGGAAAGAGATATATAGTCATATTTTCTTTCCTCCTCCGCTTCCATTTTTATCCATCACCGAATCGCCACTGGGAATTTATCCTACTGTTATTCCCGGTTCCTTCCCGCAGTCACCAGCCCACCAAAAGTTGCCAAAGTTCGCGGGTTGAGGCGTCAGTTGTTGGATGATGCTGAGTGACCGTGACGATACGCAGACCGCCCAGCTGCTAAATCAACGCCGCATCGTGCGGCAAAAGCGGCGTTAAACTCTGACCAGATTAGAGCGCTTGATGGCGATTTAACTCGTGAGTCACGAGGTTTTTATACTGAACGCAGTTGAGGGGCTTGGGGCATAGCTACACCCCTTACAAGCGGGGGAACAAAGAATTGGCTTGCAGCCCAAGTGCTTACCGGGCGTCTCGTAAAAGACGTTTAAAGAGGGGCCCTCCGCACAGAACTGGACTGTAATAGTCTGTTTTACAGCACACGATAATTACTACCCTATTGATTTTGGTGCATTGCAGTGAAGAAAAATGATGAAAAAGGCTTCAAAATAGCGCTGTCTTGCTAGTGCATTCTAACTAAAATATCCGAACTGGGGTTACATCTTGCACACTTCAAATACCTTTTTTCACACACCGTGTATTCCTTAACTATACAAGCGAATCGATAGAAATGCCTCGCAAAGTCTCAAAGTCTCAAAGTCCATTTAAACCAAAATGCCCGACTAGGGGTTAAACTCCCAGGAATAAAACCATTGGGGCACAGATATTGACGCTGGATTTATTGGCTTTGAATGCCTAAAGATAATTTTCAATATGACAGCTATTCTTCTGAATCTGTATCTGTAGAATCTGTATCAGTAGAATCTGTATCTGTAGAATCTATATGATGCTGACTGCAATAGACGCCCCCCACCCCCTAAATAAAACAGGCTTCAAAAAAGCTAGCTTGACCAGAAAATTGTTTGCTCTCGGCAGACTAGCCTTTATTGTAGACTGCGGAAGTGTTGCTTATACGGCGCTAACCAATCACTGAAGCATATTGGAATACCTTTTTCTGCTACAGTTATCAATGACCCCCTCCCCCTTTTAGACAAATTTGTCTAGGCGCCATAGAGCCCATTGCGGTATTGTGGTCGAGAAGAGGCTGCTAACCGCTCAACTCGAGCGAAGACCATTTGTGTAGATTATCGTCCAGATTTATTGGTGGAAGCTTGGCAGTTGGATGATTTGTCGACACGGTCCAGATTCCGTCACTTCCTCCCAGCCAGGCTGTTAAGTGGAGATAGCGGTGGCACTCTAAATTGGATCAAAGCTTCGTTCATTCGATAATGGACCCGGAGGGGGGAAATTCCGGGATCGATTCGCGCTGGACATTGTGTTTATTGTGTGCGACAATGGAAGGCATGGAATCAAATTAATACGGGCCACAAATTTGGTATTCTTGATCGCCGCATGGACATCGAACATTACTATTTAAACGACCTTTTCGATACTTTTATGTATTTCTATGATACGTGTAGCACGGGCGACCGCTAAGGGGTGGATTTGATTCCAGTTTGAATTAACTATATTATTATAATTAACTCCATTATAATTAATTGTATTATTACGTGAAAGAAATTCACGCTCCCATTTCGTAAATCCTTATTCGGTTTCATATTATTGACAACGGCGATCGCATGTACACGGTACGCTGCGAACAATTCGTATTTTGCTAGCAGTTTCTCAAAGTAAAAAAGTCAAGTTTGCCGTGAAAAACGATGCCAATTAACTGTCAAACCTACAGGGTCTCATATTAGGCCTATGTATCATGTATAACGCGGATGGTTGCGCTACGGAAGCCAGTATGATCCAATGTAACGTAGCCTTATAGAATTTTCTTTGCCATCAGCCGCGCTATAGGTTTGACTATCAGCCAGGTACGCCCTGTTTACCTGTGATTTCGAGAAAAGCAATCGGAACTAATGAAGAAATAAAATACAGGCGGTGTGACTTGTAAGGCTTCTAATTACTGCTCCAAGAAACTCAATTTACACTGTGAGGTATAGTTCGACTTGATATGCAGCGTTCATTTGACTGTAGATGTAATATAATGCACACATTTTTAGACGAGTTGCAGAATCTTCAGGTTATGCGAATCTTAGTTGCCAATATTTCATTTATTGCGTGCGATTGGGCTCTTTTGCACAGGGCGTGATGAAAACATTGTACTTG
This sequence comes from Chamaedrilus cognettii, assembly GCA_034695025.1. NCBI lineage: Eukaryota > Metazoa > Annelida > Clitellata > Enchytraeida > Enchytraeidae > Chamaedrilus > Chamaedrilus cognettii. The sequence goes on along the minus strand of JAQIWG010004695.1, from coordinate 8,280 downwards.
GCAGTTAGTGCCTATTTGGCTTTGAATGCCACTAGAGATTGCAGCCTTTCACGATTCCGTAACAAAAAATTGGACACTCTTTGAAACTTTTGATTTTTATCCTTTTGCGTCGCTGAATTTGAACGATATTTTTTTTACCAGTTTTATCTTACGATTGAATTTGAGTAGACCCATGTCATTTTTGAACTTGTGCCAATATCCTGAATGTCTTTCTGTCAATATCCGCATTTTATTAACTAAAATGCTTGCTAATGTAATTTCCAGGCACACTATTCCTGCTGGGCAGTTTTGATTGCATTCCCCTGAGCTTCAATTAAAGGCGTTCTGCTCGCGCTCGGTTTACTTCTTTATTGGCCTCTTCACCTCGGATTGCTTCGGGTTCTCTCTCGACAGTCTCATTATTTCACCATGGACAACAGGCACTAGACCTGTGCGCGATTTAAATTTATTGTTAATTCTCGTTTGTGTATGTTATTATCATTCTATTCCAATTAGGAAGCGTGAAAGCTTTTTCGTTAATAATTACAGTGTGCATATAACGTATATCATATACGTGAAACTTTGGCCTATATGTAGTTCTTATGTCATGAGCCTCATGTAAGATGTGCGCATTACAAGTGTGTGCCAGGAGCAATTAATGGACGACAGTGCCCGTGGATTGCCCATAAATTTTATAGCAGGTCGAATGCGCAAGTGCATTGCTGTATGCTCTGTCTAATTTTAAACTGGCGAGTAAACTGACACAGGCCTGCAATCATAATGGAGTAGGCCTACCTGCATGTGCCAGTTTACAATTTGTAGTCCAATCCAATTCGCCCAATTTTAACGACTCCTATGCGCTGTAAACTGTATCTTTTTATTTTTCCCAGATTCCGTTTGGTTTGCATCAATCACGCGTGCACAAAACGCAACGCCTCTGAATTAATAACGAGTCTTCATCTAGGCTATACCACAATAGATTTCAGCACGCGCTGAAACCAGAATAATTACGCAACAGGACCCAACAGGCCTCTGGTGTATGATCCGATAGGGACCGGTGTCAGCGGATTGTAAAGAGCGTTCTGGGTCTATAGATGAGGCCTATGCGCCCGATAACCGTACGCGCTTCCATCCCTTTAAGCATCCTCCCTTCTGACCAAGTCTCAGAGGAATGGCGGCACACGAGAACTCCGTGTAAATTTTCTGTGGGCCGAATGCGCTTAGCATTGTATGCTAATTCCACTGCAGCAGCCGTTCCATCCTAGAACCGTATCCATCTACTGTTCCATGACATGAAAGTACATTCTATTAGTTTGCTTCGCATTGTGGACAGTCTGGCCATTATGACTAGACCTTGCAGTCTTGTTCTACTAGCTCTGAGACAGCCTAGCCGCTCAATTTAGATGCGCCATTTTCACTTGTTTATTTTATTCTCAAAAAATTATCAATTTCAGGTCAAACATCGCTCGATTTCTCTTGAAGAATTTCAGATCATTTCCAGCCCGATATGATCCCCATTTATACAAGATTTCTCGGTGGGCACGCTGGCTTATCGGTGAAACTCTACCCTGAATTATTCAACCACAGTAACTGTTGTTGAAACCCTCATACCACGGCCTTATGGTGGATTCACGAGGGAGTGAGGAGCGGGGGGGGGGGGGGTGGAGACGGGGGCGATTGAAACCTACAAAAAATTTTCCTCGCTTGTACCCCTCACGATGATGATCATGATGTGTTTTTTTTCTTCATTTTACCCCTCATTTTGCAAGATAAGCGAGCAATCGCCCCCACAGGATATAAGTATGCATCCGCCCTAGATTGCGGCACTAGCAGCCGTGTGTCTATTCACTGACAGGGGCGATATATGCCCCAAGCAGCCCTGGGTTCTAAGATGATGGCAATTACCGACAGACGGCAGGGCTGCTGCGTTCTCCGGGGCTGCTGCGTGCCCTGGGGCACTCGGTCCCGTGCTAGCTAGTGCCGGATGCGTCAATGTGGGAAATCTACCTGTAAATCTTTATCAGTGCATAGTTCGTGCCTTTTGTAACGAGACCACAGGGTTTGAGTCTGTCGGAGTGCCTGCAACTTGAGCTTTGAAACCGTGTGGCATATGTGTATGCGTATGTGGCGTGTTTCAATGCAGGCCTACTGCGGTTAAGGTATGCGCTGTTGTACTAAAGATTGCCCAGTGTATTACGATCTTGTTATCCTCGTTGAGCCTATCGCAGTTCAGATTGTCCGATCAGAATTTTCGTGAAGTAATTTAAGTGAGCGTTAATAGTTGATTGTCGCGACAGACTGGTCCAAGGTCCATCAATACTTCCGTAGGCTTTCCAAAATCGTCTTAGGCGTACTCCAATTTCACGCACTGCAACATGTTAATTATACTAAATTTTATTTAGGCCTAAGAAAAGTTGCGATCTAAAAAGAATTTCCACATTACATCTTCAGAGGCGGATCCAATCGATCTTCCGGGTAGATGGTCGAGCCATCTTCCGGGAAGACTACTCAGAATCCGCCACGTAAGATGTAATATATAACTCTCTATATGACATTTTATAATTGGACTCTGTGTCAGTATTTTTCTGCTCCACTGTATAGACGACCCTTCTTCGGCGTTGAACAGTTAGGCCCTGCAATGCTGTCCGCAGAATTTGATATTTACGAAGCTCTTTGAGTCTCACGCTTCCATTCGCTGATTTCCTCTCTATGGATTTATGCGCGCACGTGACTCGGCCACGTGACGCCGGGGGAAGGCGGGTGAAGGTCAAACCCATTCCCATCAATACAATCAGCCGAGATCGCTGCCTACTTAATTAATGATTCAGCGAAATGGAAAATTATTCAGCAAAATGGCCTCATGGGATATAGGCTAGAGATCTATTGCTTTGCGTTGATTGTCGCGGTACGAGTAATATCTTTGTATTTGCGATAAACATGCTGATTTAGACTAGACAATAGATTTTTAGCAAATTAACAATATTGTAATTATCTGAGGGTCGTTCTTCATAGGGTGTTGGCGCCTGTGAGCCGCTTTTGTTGACGGGACATTTATTACTATTTTAATAAAAATGTCCAATGCACGGCGAATTAACGCTCAGCTGTCTCAGCTGTATCAGTCGCATTGTAACATTGAATATTATTTATGCGGATTGTAGACATTATGATTTTTCTTGCTTCAAGTAATTGCAGCAAATTCGAACTGGAAAAGGCAATCAATTGTTTGACATTCTATGCTGTTTTTCAGATTAGTATTGACTTTTGAGCGCGACCAGTCTACTATTCGGCTCTACGCGTAGATAGGCCTACACGTTACCTCATCCTGCGCGTGCACATACTGGCGTTAGGCATAAGTATTGATAAATCTAATGGCCATTACCTGCACGAATTAGATGCGCACACTGCACACTGGGGCCTGTTACTCAAAATATCTTAAGCAAATTTTAGTCTTAAGAAGTTCTTAAGAAATTCTTAAGCAAATGTTTGCCTTTGTAATTTTAAACTCCGCACCGCGACGGCGTCAGGCTCAACAAACTAAACCATGACGTCATGGCGGTCGGCGGTAGAATTTTTTTTTTTTTTTTTGATTTAGGATTAAGTTTAGGCTTAAATTTACAGAAGCTTTGAGTAACCGGCTACCATGGATAGCCAGTGTGTAACATGATCCAGCGTTATAGCGGTCACGAATAACATTAAACTGGTCTCTGGGATCATCCTTCCTCTGGCCTGAGATGATTACCTTGTTCTCGCCTGCCTACAGGTGTCAGACCATTCGCTATAATGCCCCTGCTATTCCGAGTCCTTTCCCCGGTCCGTTCTTTGACATTTTCCCGCTGCGCCAATTTCGTGGCAGCCTCTTTGTGGAATTAACCTTTCTGCCTCTCTCTCTCTCTCATCTCGTGTCGTGTCAGGCTGTTAGTCATCGCGTGAGGCAAATATGATAAGGGGTTTTATAATGGGTCTCTGGCACGCTGCGGCAGTGAACTTCTGGCTTATGTATGAGAGAATTAGCAACTAGGCTAGGGCTTTAAGATCTCTCAAAAAATGATCAGATTAAAAGTCAGTTGAGTGAATAGGATTAATCGGATGGGGTTTGGGGTAATGAAGCCCCTGCTGTGCGTACCGAGTGTGCAGGCGCATGAAACAGCGGCGCAGCTTGGGGTCAACTCGGAAAGGGGGGGTGTCCGTTGTTTAGAGAAATGACGCTCGTGGAAGGAAGTTCAAACCGACGACCTATGGTTCATGATCTTGCGACGCCTTGACAACTTGACTGCTGTTGTTTTTTTTGAATGTGTCAATGCTATAAGGTTACATATTGCTGCGCTGCATACACAGTAAGCCGCGGCATGCTGCCGCAAGGGCTGTGTGCAGATGTTCAATACTGAAAATGTAATAGCAATCATCATCCAGTTCTTGATTGCTTTAATTATTGCCCATTTAAGTTTTTTATTGTGAAAACTGTACATGCATTATCCATTTTGAAATGAATAATATTGGAGTTTACTTTGATTGTACTATAGTAAAAGATTGATGCTAAAATTGGCATCAACAACAAACACCGGTAATAACCAAAGCGATAGTAACAGCTATAGAACTGCTTACCAATCCCTGTTTGTTTCCTTTAGGTCCCAACCCGCACAGGGACACCTCGTCCAATCGTGACGTAGAGCTGGACCATGACCTTGACATGGACGCGGTGCAGGCGCTAGACGCCCTCGAGGCGCTCGAATACCTACAAGAGGTCGGCGTGGAGTCGGTCCCTAGCCAGGAGAGTTCGAGTGTGGTGGGGGTGCAGAGAACAAAGGAACATGTGCCGGGGGGTGCACGACAGGACTTCAAGCCTAGGTGAGGCTGTGCTATAAAGTGCCGTCAAACATTTAGCACTAAGTCTTACTACACACTTAAAGGACAATTGTGAGGGCCACTTTTCACACTACTTATAAAATAGGTTTGAATAGTTCTGCTCTGTGTGAACTGCAGAAGTTCTGTTCTTCAAGGCTATAGGAATTTCATTTAAGTTGTTTTAGAATGCCTTGGCTAAAAAAAGAGAAACAAAATATTGACCTGAATGGGCCTTGTTTGAGTTTGATCTGAAAAGCAACCTGTTTGTTGATGACTTCATGATAATAGGATGAATATAAAATCTCTTACGTGAACTTATTTGCACTATAGTTGCCATTGTATGCTAGTTCCAAGAGAGTATTTATAGTTCGTTTGTAATTCAGATCTGTTGCATCAAGTTATTTGTGTATTGCATATCAACACTTGTAGTGAAATAAACGATTCACACAGGTTACGCGTAGAAATTGTTACAAAATCCACGATCCGACCGACCATGCCTAAAAGTTTAAACTTTGATTTTTGCTCGACGGCATCCGTTCTAAGTTTATCGTTGACGCGAATACATGAAGTAGTTAATCTTCCATTTTCTGCGCAACAGAACAGCTGCTCGTGCCACTCACTAATTACTCACGCAGCACAATGCCGCAGACCTCACATGTCATACAGACTCCCATAGATTCGTCCCGAGCGCCTCAGCTGTGCTAATTTTTCACAACTTCTCGACAGTTTGACTGCCGCACGGTTGTTACCAAACGATTTGGAGTCATCGGCTCAGACAAATTGGAACCGTCGGGCATTCCGCAGAAGCTGACAACTGTCCGGATGGCTATAACTGGCCATTGCTTTCCTGGTTATTTGATTGGTGCAAGTAATACGAGCAAAGTCATGAATCTTGATATACTTCTTCAATTTCTGGGTCAATTTACGGCTTTAAATTTGCCATCAGAATAGTCCTCTTGTTCTGCAGCAATTATATCATAGAGCTTTCAATTGAGAACAGAGAAGTCAATTTTCAATAAAAATTTAAACTTCTGATAGCACTGCATTATAATACAATATGACATACTACAATAAAGGAGTACCAATCATTTCGTACACTGGGATGCTAATATTGCTGTGGATGTTGTCAGTGTCTTTTATTTTCAGAGGCTATACTTGCTATACTATATACTTGTTATTAGACGCTGCGTACTTGCTTCTCATTGTATCATAGAAAAAAACTTTTTTTTCAGAAAAACCGATAACGTTGAGGGTGCAATGATAAATTTGTAATGATGCCATGCTGATTCACTCTCTGTCCGTTTGACCTCTGTTCTTAGTTTAGGTGATTATTTTGTCCGTTTTCACTACCTTCACTGTTCAGGCTTACTGTCCCCTATCATTCGTCGTGAACTCCATAAGAGACTATACCAGACGCCTCCAGATCTCACCAGTGCTATAGCGCGGTTATATGCTGTCGATAAAACGAGAGACGAGGCTCGGATCGGGGACCGAGGCTACGTCAGCGGCCTCTGATCCTTCAACCCTTATCACGCCGCGCACGCTGCGCGCTATTAAATAACGCGTTTAACTCTTTCACTATTTGACATCGATCTACTGACCTGCGACTGAGTTATGTAATGCTACACTGTGGTCAGTAGTGCAATGCTCTACAGTATGATCAGTTATGTAGTGCTACACTGTAATAAGTTATGTAATGCTACACTATGATCAAAAATCGATGCCTCGTGATTCCATAACTGCATTATGTACTTTTTTATTTTTGTAGTGATTTTAGTATCAATGGCTTAGAAGCTGCAGTACGTATAACTTAAAGGTTTCAATAAGCTTTTGTTGATTTTATATTTTTGTTTCAATTTTTAATTGTAGTTCTTTAAACTCTTGTTCCTCACTCATATTGGAAAGCAGTCCGATGTTTCTGATGAAAGACTATTATTCTCGATGGTAGATCGGTTGCAAAAACCGACCCCAAATTTTGCTTCTACAAGTTTATTGCTGCCCTACTTTTTCAGTTGACGTAGCTTACGCCCCCCCCCCTCCCAACCCCATATCTGGCTCACAACCCGTATCATCCCCTCTGACGAGATCAAACGGCCAGTCGTCGAGGCGGAGGAATTAAAAGCTTTTCTTTGTAGTTTATGGATATTGCGTTGCTCGTGTTCACGACACGTCGCTTATTAGTCGTGACGTAAGTTACGCGTCGCCTGCGCAGCACGCAGCTACGTGTCTTTGACGTCATGGCCGCCCCGGGTTTGAGCGGAGAGAAGTCACGATCAGTGAACTCTGATTCGCATCAGTCCGTAACCTATCACATGCAGGAGCGTAGCCTGGAAGAGGTTTTGGTGGTTGAAACCTCTCTTTGAAGTCGAAAAAAGTTGATTTTTAGACGGTATGTTTGACGAGAATTTTTTCAGTTTAGAATCTCCAATTTTGTATTCAGAAGCGTTAGAAATGATGCAGTTTAATCGGGATGTCAAGGTGGTAAAGATTGTAATCTGATTATATCAAAAGAGGGGACACGCACTGTTAACTAGCCTCTCTGTACAATTTCTTACCCCCTACTTTCAATATTTTTCGCAGAGCCGCGCCGCATCATCGACGATGGCGCGGAAGTGGTATGAAAGCAAAACGCAGTTCGCGCGAGAGAACCACAAAATTAATAATCGGCTCTCCGCTAAGCTTCCATCATCGCCACTAATCGCAATCGTCCCATTTTTAAAAAATCCGGGTCAAGGTTGAGAAATATCTATCAATGATTATGGTCGCTTCGGGGATTTTGTTGTCGGTCGGACATGGTTACAACTTGCACGACGTCAAACCAATGGTACGCAGTATAATACATTAAATATTGTATGCAGGGCTCTGTTATTGTGGTGCAGTCAGATAAACGTACCAGTTGCCTATAATTTTAGTTTTTTTATGACATTCTCTACAAATAACCAACTATTTATACCATCTATAATTATCTTGTTCTAAGTTAACAACATCCCGGATAAGCACGCTACAGGCCAAGGGGAAAGCTCCTTACTTTCTTAATCAGGAGCTTGGATTCAAATCAGTTTGTGTCTGCACTTGAAGACTCTGGCTAACCGGTGCTCGTTATTTAGGGGATCAGTGTGGTCAGTATGATTTAACTACGGCTTGGATACTGTGTGCTTCTCCCTACAAGGTGGTGGCTGAATTTTATTTTTGGGCGGGGGGCGTTTATAGGGGCACAATTAAACTCATATGACCGCTTAAAGCGTGCATTTTGTATTTTGACTACGATTTTTGGATTATGTTTCCCATATCTGAAGGTGTTATATAAATTTTGCTGTTTTCAACAACAAGGTGAGAAGTGAGAAAATTTGAAATTAATTGTCTACATTTCTTACTTTGGACAATTTGTTTGGGTTTGACAATATTTTTAGTGGGGGGGGGGTGGTTTGAACTCAATCCGCAACCTGGACACGCCAATGT
>JAQIWG010004694.1:0-15603 GCA_034695025.1 Chamaedrilus cognettii | reverse complement strand
TATATGGTGCGGACTGATATTTTCAGCGAGGCGCTGTAGTGTAGTAGTTAAGGCGTCGGACTTTGACTCCAGATGACCAGGGTTCAAGTTCCCGCGCCGGTAACTATGAAACCATGCGTTGCTTCAGCAAGGCTGTTAAACACAAGTGATGCTAGCTGCTAACCCTGTGACAGATAATTATTTATTTGGTTGGCGTCAGGAAGGACATCCGGCCACAAAAACCCAGCTTCTGCGTCCCCACGAGGACGCATACTTCTAAACTTGTGTGAAAACTTGGACATTAACAGATTAGACGAAAAAAGTGTAGTAAGTTTTATCTTTATCAGGCTGTTTTAGAAATTGACAGTAAGTCTTAACATACTGTTATTTCACATCAATTGACGGATATAAAGCACATAAAAATAGCCCCAACCCTACGATACTTATCAAATCACGTCATTGTCCAAATAAAGTGCATGATAATTATGGCTACTAGTAATAGTAGCTATTTATGCTACATTTACTACGCTTGATTATATTTTAGATTAGTATTTTTTAGATTAATATTTTAGCAGACCAAAACCTAATTTTAGCCTAACCAAATCCTAAACCTTCCCTAGCGAAATCGTGTAACTCTAACTCACTAACGCACCCATAACCTTAATCAAAATCTCTTTACACACAAATTCCTTACAGTCATTTTATTTTGAAGGAGGCGTAAATGCTATAATGTAAATGTAATATGTAATGTATAATGTAGAAATGTGTAATGTGTAATGCTGTAAAAGTGTGAAATGAATAACTCTAACTGTTACGCATAGAATGAGCAGTTTTTAAAATCTAAAATACCCCTACATTGTACGCATAGCTTCATAGTTAGGCCTATAATGCAAGGTAAGCTACACGTTGTGTAGGTTTGACAGCCTACTAGTTCAACTTTTTTGATCGCTGTATACATATCGGTCATGTATGCCTGCTGTAATGTGTTTATTTAGGCCTATTTATTGTTACGTTGCATATAATGCATATGCATATATGCAGCGGACTAGCAGTGACAAATATTTTGGCATTAGCGTTATGTGTGGTGCTAAGTTTACTATTGATCTAACTGAAACACAGCGTAAATTCTTGGTATCAGTTAATACTATTCTAAGTCCGTGCAAGTTTTCATCAGATGTTGTGAAGTTGGAGTTAATGGAGAGCTATTGTCCGCCTATTTGTTGTGTGCCGTGGAGTGTTTGAACTTGAAATCGCAGCAGATGAAAGAAATTAACAGTTGGTGGAATTCAGTCAGTGGTTAAGGTGGGCCGGAACACACCAGAACGCCGTTCCGGGGCCCATGACATTTAGAAATTAGCGTTCACGGGGGCCAGTAATGTGGAAACATGCGCCGGAACGCTATGAAGGCACAGTTCCCGGCAGTCCGGACTGCAATAAACGCTGTTCCCTTAACCATCAAACCCATTGAGAATTTTGAACAAAGTCATGATTTATTTTGTTCATTGTAAAATGATCAAGCGTCTTTTAGTTTGTATGAAATGATAATGTTTTCAAGTCGTATTATTTTTTTTTATCTGGGGAGGGGCCCAGCCCCTTATGGGAAGGGGGCATATCCCCCTCCCCATACCCCACCCCCTTTCGTTGCCTTCGGCAACTCACTTCACGGGCGCTTCGCACCCTCGAGGTGTGTTTCCGCGCGTATACAGAAGGGGGATCAAACTTAGGGGGCCCATCACTCTTTGGCGTCCAGGGGCCCTTCCTTTTACACTTTGACCACTGAACTCAGTGTAATGGAATTTTTTTGGGTATAATAAATGGGAATCAGTGAAAGAAGTAATTTACTACATGGGCCGCCTTGATATTCATCACATCGTAAATATGCGTCGCTTGCTATTCATTATAAAAAAGTCCTTGTCGTTGAGTAGCTGTTTAGTTCGATGCTTGTATAACTGTGAATTTGTTCAATTACGGAAAGTGTGCAATATTGATATTAACTCATCTGCTCCCAAAATCAAGGCGATGATTTACATGACTTTTAAAAGTACTTTCGCTTAACCTGTTTTTTTACTCTTATTTTTGCGTTCTCTTGCTCATATTAATTTTATTACTGTTCTGTTTTAACTGTCACTGTAGGTCATTGTCTCTGTATTGCTTCTGTCGTTTGACGAATACATTTCATATATATATAAGTTGTGGTAAAGTAAACGAAAGACCTCTAAATTAAATCAAGTCTCAAGCAATTCAATCTTAATAGCAATTTTATTATTTAGTAATACATTAATTTATTATTAGTAATTAATAATTAATTCTATTGAGTATTAATTATACTATTTAGTCATAGCCCATATAGTGATTTAGTCTTAATCAATAATGACAGGTTCCCAGTCTTTAGCTCTGATTTGCAGAGTCTGGATTGTGTGCTTCAGCTGCAATGCGTGCCCTGATCCAAGAACGCGAAAGTCAAGGAAATTCCAAATAACGTTTAGCTCCAGTGTATTGTGCGCTGTACTTTCCAGTATCTAGCTGTCTGGTATCTGGTCCTCTTCAGATCAGTGCTGCGCCCTTGAGATGGGTCTCTATTCTAGTTAAAGCGCTATCACTCCCACCCTATAGAAACGCAGGTGTTTTATCCTCTTAGCCCACTAATTAAGTAGGCTTAATTAAGCGATGGGCCTATCTACTACCATCCAAAGAATTTGGACTATGCCTATACATGCGGTGGTGAAGGTGAACGTGAAGGCGGCGGTTTGATCTGTGGCATTATACTGCGCTGAAACTTGGACGCTCAAGAAGATGGGCATACGAAGAATGGAAGCGTTTGAAATAAGGGACGTGTGGGTATGGAGAAGAATGTAGAAGATTAGCTGGACAGAGAAGATAACGAACGAAGAGTGGGGGAACAAGGACTAAAATTGAAATGATAATAAAAAGAAAGAAAAACTGGATGGGACATGTAATGAGAGGAGAGGGTTTGCTGAGAGATACGATAGAGGAAAGAATGGAGGAAAAGAGAGGACCGGGAAGGCCACGGATCGGGATGATAGACGACCTGCTTGGGAAGGAATCGTATGTAGAGATGAAGAGAAGGGCCGAAGATTGGCTAGGGAGGAAGGTTTGGACACCAAAGACCTGCCGTGTTGCAGAACACTGAAGAAGAAGAGGCCTAGATGCAGGCCTACATGTACTATCAACCTAGAAAGGATCTCATCCAAGATAAACGACCCACAAAAGGGGGATTGTCAGAGGCAGCATAATGATGGGTTTTGGCTTAAATTATGCTGCCATTGGCTGTAAAAACTAACGGGAATTGGGAATCGGCTTGATTCTGGACAGCCTCATAATCTATCTATGCTGCTACTATGCCGCCTAATGACGATCCCCTTTTTTTCGTGTTCGTCAGCAACTATATTGCTGGGGTAGCCGTTGAAGGTCTATAGTAGTCCAATTTCTTTGCTGCCATCCCCCCTACGATATTACCTGTATGATGCTTTTTTGTCTATTTTCAGAAGCAAAATTATGATTGTACATAATAACAGGAGCGATAATTCCAGCCTTCTAAAAGTGCTCAAGCCCCTCTGGTATTCCAAAAAACAGTTTAGGTAAAATATGGTTTTTAACATTGGCTGCTGAGTATTGTGTTTCTACTATGAAGTACAAACAAGCAGTTCAGAAATTCAGTTACAGCTGATGTTCAAAGTGACCTCCTAGTTGGCCTAAACATGACAGAAGACTTAGTTTTATCCGCTTGACCCCCTTAGATATGGAGTATAGTGTCTATAAACTCTGTAAGTTTATCATTCTGGCATTCCTGACTTTAATCACCCGTCGATTTGTATGCTTGAAAAGTGGCATCTGTTTGATCAGAAAATCATGAATCAGGCAATAAAACTGTGGCATACTGGTCTTCTGTCAAGTGTACGCGAACTAGGAAGACACTTTGAACATCGGTTGTGACTGAATTTCGGGACTGCTTTTTACCTATTGGCTGTAGCCACACAATACGTAGATCAACTAAGGCTGGAAACTTTATTTTGATCGCTTCTGATTTATTTTGATAGCCTACTGTTTTTCAAACGCGTATAATTGTGACAAAATGCCGCACCCTTCCGTAAAAATTAGCAATTAGATGGCAGTATGGCAGCAGGTGTTGTGTTACTTGTGTATAAAATTTCAAGCCAATCTGAAAATTTTTGATCGAGTTGTGACAACATTTCGAGTGTTCCAATTTTCTTCGAAACACAGCATATCTTTATAATTGCACAATATGCATGCACGTAAGAGCAAAAAAGATAAGCTCACACATTTTTACACACAAAAATACTATAGTGTACGCGTAGCAAGGTATGCCGGATACATGAACATAAAGAAGGCCCTTGAGTCTGCACCACTAGCCTATAAATAACACCGTATCTAGTAATAAACTATATACTTAGACTAACAAAATTTAGATTGTCTGTTAATTTGAAAGTATTTATAGGAGAACTACGGTCAAAATGCAAAAGTAGAGGACAACATCATTTCAAGGATCACCACGTACATGTACGCTATAATATCACTATATTGCCTTATACATAACAGAGGTATACTGTAATAACTAGTTAATATGAACATATGTATGCTAATATGTGTCCAAACGTTATGTAGGTCTTACAAGCAGACCCACAGCTACGGTCTGGCTAATGAGATCAGATGTTTCACCCACTTCAGCAATAAACAGACGGCCCCTGAACGAGACAGCTAGACAGTTTGAAGTTTAATGCAAAGTGTAAAACGTGCATCTAGCTGCTAGCCTGTCCATGCTTCGAGTAATTTTTTTGAATAGATATAATATATATAGAATGCATTGTAGAATATGTCCATAGTGCTATATTAATTGAGCATAGCATTCAAATTGCTTATGGACCATAGCTACTCACACACCGTGAGATAGCTATGAAAACTGAGGAATGGTTAAGTTTTGCAGTCCAGTCAACTTGATGATCAAGTCTTTATTATCCGAGAACTGAGAGCTGACCAGTCCTTATGCAGAAAAAACTTTCAAAATCCTGGATTTAGTTAGGGTATTCCAGCATGAAACCGTGTGAATTGATTGGTTGGTTGAGAAACGGACTACACAATCCCAGACGATTGTCGGTTTGAGGGCGTTTTGATGAGGGCGGTTTGATGAGGGCGAATATTGGCTTCATAGAATCTCGTGGCAACATCTCAAATTCTGACAGGTTTTCGCTCAGATCGACTGTGGATGTGGATTACTTGTCATCTACCAGGATAGGCGGGTGTAGTTGCTCTACAAATGGCGACAGCGGAGAGGTGGACAAACCCTTTAGCTCCGTGTGTGGTGAGCCATCCGATTCCGGCACAGGTGAATGCTGCGTTAAGCCGACTGATTCTTGTATTGCTGTATATGTGACTTCTATATTGGTCTCTGACAGCCGCTTACGCGTGCACCTGCGCACTCTCCATAGTATGAGTATGACGAAGGCGATTAGGACCAAGACGACGACGACTAGAACGGTGATGACGATCGTATTCCACGGGATTGCTGTACTGGCGCTAGGCGGCTGATATCCTGTGAATGGAGAGTACACACCCACATGCTGTAGCGCAAACATAGCTAGTACTTGTAGAATAATTCTAGTAATAAAAAAACAATAATAATAATAACTTAATATTGGTTTATGAACTGAAAATTGACCTCCAAGTTTGAAAAATATCCTCTTAGTAGGCACTACCCGTAGTGATGTAAAGGCGAGTAAAATTTGAAATGTTTTTGTGTTAAGATCTATATGCATCAATTTCTGACTCAATGAAGTTTCACGTTGCATCAACCGGACACGGTGTACTTCAAAATACCATTTTGTCAATCAATCTGTACCGTGGCCATTCAGCTGCCTGTGATAGCGTAAAAGTAAAAGATGGCCTGGATAAAACATTAAAATTCGTCCAGCAGCCTTGCCCCTGCTATTATCATTGGGCAGGCTGGGCGTCAGTATTGGCATCCGATCCATAAAAACTTGCGCCAAAAAGTACGCTTGTGCTCATTGTCTCCAGTGTCTTTGAGGGGTGTTTGGGGGGTGCTAAGATAAGTGTTGATTGTAGGGAGGGCGTGATTGGGGAGGTGTGGCTATATTTTGCGCTCCTATTAACTCTAAACTCATGTAATCTAATTTCTCATTTGTTTCGTTCCTCTGAACCTCCTCTTGCTTGTGTCCGTGGCTGCAGATGGCCTACCGCTGCTTGGGTGGGAAAAGCGGACACTAACGCTCGTGTGTGTGAAAGTATGTGTCCAGTAAAGTCAGTAATCTTAGATATTGATTTCATGAATGATAGTCATCTTAAATTATATCCTACCTCAAGGTGATCTTGCATCTCTTTTCATAAATATTTGAAATTAGATGCATTTCTAATACTAAGCTAAAGATAAATGGTGACTAAGTATGAACAATTGCCTACCTGCACATTTCTCGCTACATTCTGCGCGGTCCTGTGTGTCGCAGAGATAACTGCAGTCTCTGCACCCGCTGTCGTGCATGTACGTCTTGCCCGGAACACACCAGTCGGAAGGTGCCGTCGGAGATGTAAACACGGCTGAAGATGTCACTAATGCTCTGTCTGTCAAAGGCGTAGCAGCAATTCAGAATTAACTTAAGGATCAATATCAAAGTCAGCCCAAATTTATTGGTGCGTGTATGTGTGTTGCATGTATGTGTGCGTACACTGCACTTGTAACGCGACAAAAATATTATTTAAGATTTATTCTTATTTGTACCTATACATGCTAAAGACAAATGTTACAGACAGACATGTTACAGATGCGAGGCGCTGTGGTGTCGTGGTTAAGGCATTGGACAGTTCTTTCTTGTTTGTTACAGACAGACTGGGGTGGGGAAATGGAGGCTGAGAGGTTTTGAGTAGAACCCGGAGGATTGGAGAAGGATTGGTGGGGGCTGTAATAGTACAAATTACCACCCTTCAATTTCTCTCTCTCGACGCCCATGCAATTGGGCATAGGTTTCAGTGACTAGATATATTAGCAGTTAAATCTAGTCACGCCCCAATGTACTGAAAATTATCGCTCTTATATAGCGCACACTACAGTGTCACAGATTCGAATGACCTTGTACGACCTATGGGTTCATTGCAATACAGTTATTGTAATTGCTAATTACCCTCATCAATATCGATTCACCCACATCTAGTTTACATGTAGGAGTTAATATTCCGATTGACTGTTATGGTACAGCCTGTCTTGGTCCACTTGTACAGCAAGCAACCATACATAACCACTTGAGCCCTAATACTGCACACGCTCAGCAAATATCAATTGCAATTTTTGACTTGTATGTATCTTGTGTTCTTTTAACACTGGCTGTAATTTTTCCACAAGTATGCTATATGTCATACAGTAGCAGATATACACGCTCCACATATCAGTAAAATATGCATTTTTAGTTAATCAGGGTTACGATATAGAAATAGAAAAATGAAACCAAGAAATTATCTAAATTAACTAGATTTTCACAACATTTTTCAGTACAATAATTGTCATAGCCCGTTAAAAGTGTACTAGGCTCTCTCCTATTATATGGCACTCTGAATACACTTGATTTTTACGCATTAATTTATAATGGCCAGAAAGATGTTGAGACATTTTAACCTCAAAACTGGATAGTTTTGCTGTGCTTGGGCTTAACGGTGACCTGGAGCCAGCGGCATTCTTGAGGTCGATCAGTACCATAATTCTACACTGTATATTCAGTGAACCTTAGAAACGATTTTCTATAATAATTTAAATTTTAATATTGATGGGTTTAACCATTTAGCAAAGAGTGTCCTTGAGAACCTGGCTATCATCTGCATGTTTAGTCCTCCAAAAGCTGAATTGTGGTTTGAAATGTCGCGAAGTGAAAGATGCATGATTTCATAAATAGCCTTATTTTGCAAAATTGCATGTTAAAATACAAAACACTAAAGTTTTTGCATAGCGTATGGGCCTCAAATACACTGCCATTGACCTAATTCCTGATATCCAGAATATCTGGAAGTGGCAGCATCTTATGATTCTAGAGCAACCAACCAAATATATGACCAATCGGACTTTCGTTAATGTGCAGTTGAATATACTAGTACATAATACTAAGTGTGTCGCTGGAAGGCAAATTTCAGCTGATTGTCACGATTTCTGCCGCTGCATACTGAAATTGTGTCCACTGTTGGCGCGATGTGACAGAGGTTTTCCCATTGCTTTCCTACCGATCCGCTTGAAGTTAGCCCGTGAAGAATTCATACCTTTTGAATAATTTTTTTTGTCAGTTTTCTGGTTTAAGTTTTGTTTGGCATTGATAGTCGATCAAAATTTCCATACAGTGCGCATGCCCCCGGTAGTGCGTTAACTCGGATAGTACAACATAGGCAGTTAGGCTTTTTCTTAGCGAAAACTAGGATCAAACAATAATACGCTGAGTCACATAAAAACGTTGATGTGTCGCGCGATGTTGTACTTACCAGGGCAAGACTCCAGGCAGCGTCTGCTCGCTGGATTTCCTTCGTAGTTTGGAGAACAGAGGAAGTGACACGAGCGACATTGTTCGCTGCCGGCGTCCCAGAACTCGTCCGGCGGACATCTCAGCACCAACGAAGCTCCCTCCACCAGCGCCATCTATACGTAAACGCACACGCCGTTCTAAAAGTAAGTTAAAGTTTCTATTCAACCTCGGGAATTAAGATCTATCAGTGACTTTAAAATATTTCAAAATATGCAAGGATGTGAGTGTATTATATCCACCATTATATGTCTGCCGCTTTGAGCCACTGTGCAGCTTTGAAGCTTTCATCATTGTTATCATCATTCCAGTTTTTGTTCAATTTTTCGTGATAGCAGAGATTGGACATTTGTAGCCATGGGTACATGTCCTCACGTGCCCTGACCCTACGAGGGTGGTTTGGGATATTCATTATTTTTCAGGAAGAGGACTTAAACCGACACTTAATTATGGAGATGATGACATTGGTCCAGAGTCCAGGCTAAAACTCTGGCTTGACCTTCCCAGCCCCGGCAGGTGACCTCGCCCTCCTTAACAGCCACCCTTCCGTCTTAGAACCCCCCACCCCCCACCCAGCATCGTCTCAGAGACATTCGGATGGGCCAAAAGCAGAAGGTCGTGTTTTGTTTTGTATCTGGCTTGCGAAGTAATGTTTTTATGGATCGGATGCCCTTCCTGTCGCCCAACCTGCCCTATAATGGCAGCAGGAGCAGGGCTATGGACATATCCGAGACGAGCGTCATATCCGACGCAAAATTTTCAGCATCAATTGTGTGTCTGTCTGTTAATATATCCTGCATCGGATCATAGACGTCGACGGTTTACGGCCCCCCTGGAGACCTCAAAGACCCCAGGATGTCTCCAAGGCCCCCTGGTTACAAACAAAACCCAAGAAAAATTGATCTATGCATAATCTGATGCTTTTGCTGAAGACAAGTCCGGGCTTCTAAGAGGCCTGAGGCCTCAGCGACGGGGCCCGGTGTAAGTGGACCTTCATTTCATTGTCTTTGCTTCCCACAGATCGTATTTCTATTAGTAGGTTAGTTAGCTGAGGTAAGATAATTTAAGCCTACTGTAGGCTAGCCTAAGATATTTTTGTGCCAGTTGATTATCCGTAACCGACACACTGTACAAAAGTCTGCAAATACTGAAATAATGTATCAATCAACAAGCCTTACATGCAGGCATAGTGAAACTATCTTAACTCTAAAGGTTAATATCAAAGTTTGCAGCCGAAATGAAATCGGTAGAAGTGGAGGAAATGTCCTGTTTTTTTTAAGGCGCGAAATGGAGTTTTTGAAACCAAGCCTCACTTCCATGTTGTTGTTTTGTGTATTTTTTTGAAATGCTAGCTTGTGCCACGAACGCATGCTTGGTTTTACAATGCATTTAGGCTTACCGTCATAGTACCTACAGTTGGCTTGATTTTGAGAGTTTATGTAGCGTGCGTAGCAACGAAGACTATTGCAGTCCGGTTGGTGCGGAGGACCACGCATAAACCCTCCCCCCCCCCCTTTAGTCGCCTTTTACGACTCGCCCGCGGGGAGCTCTGGGCTGCATGCCAATTCTTTTTCTCCTGCTTGCAGGGGTCAGTACGGAAAGCGTTGGCTTCTTGTCTTTAGATTGATCGAGTGCATGATTACCTTGTTCAGGCCTTAGGCTATAGACTGTTAGACCTATCTTCTTCGTTGAGTATGAGTACGCTCAACGAGTTCAATAACAGTCTGCATTGACTGGTTTAAGAGTACATGTATGATACAGTCGCTGCCGTACTAGCGTAGCATGAGCGTTGATCGTTGCCCAGTATACCTGCATAATCATACTTGACTAATTATATACAATAGTACAACGACGATGTATGTTTACTGTCGGCATATGTTCCACGATATTGGACTGTATAGACAGTAAGCCTAGCAAATAATAAATGCAAACCTTTTGATGGGCCTAACTGTCAATTAAAGCAGACTGCCAGAGTAGAAACATAACAATCCTCCTGTATCATGTATAGATGTATAGAACGAAATGCTTTGGGTAGGGCTTGGGTAGTCCTAGTGCACGCTATACTTGCATATGCAGGCCTTCGTCTTTGCGGTTATACAGGATTTAATCAGTCGACTGTCCGTCCCAGATCAGGGAAACACTCAGAGGTTTTTTTGCTCTAGTAGGCTTACCTATAGCGCTGTTGAACAATAATCTGGGCCGCGAAAGAAAAAGTTTGAGAACCACTGGCCTAGGCTCTGTTGCCTATAGGCCATTTCCACGCGCAGTTTTAGCCGAGGCCGCTAAAGGGCGGCCTTCCTGGCGCCTGCACTAGTGAGGTGAAAGGTCACAGGCCTTGACTGGGCTATTGAGTGCAGTTGAGTTGGGTGAAGTAATAATATAAATATTTGCGCAGCCTGCAGCCTACTGCGAAGGGTGCGAAACGGGTACGGTGTAAAAGGTAAGAGCAAAGACCCAAAAAGCCATGGCGCGTCGTCACGCGGTTGTAATACCTTTCAGAACTTCTCCGCCCCACATTCAAAACCTAAGGTTTTGACCGTAGCATCTGGTGCCTGTTCACACCACCAAGAGTGAAACAGGGTTTTCGAATTGGAGAGTGGGGTCAGGTCAAAAATTGTATGTTATCCTTCACCTGAAGATAAATGGGTAGCGGGGGGTGTATGGACGAAGCTTTTTCTAAACGGCCCCCGCAAATTCCCCGATAAAGGTACGCAACGTCCCACAAATCACCACTGTCAAATTGCAGGGGCCTAGATAGGGCCTGGCCTCATTGCTGTCAAAATTGGGGAGGCCATGTCCTTCTACCTCTTAGCCTGTTTAACCCCTGCGCATCACTGTCACCCAGGGATACGTTTAGTAAGAGTAAAACGCCCAAAACCATGTTTTTTTGAAACTCTACTTGGATTTAGCAATGGGTAGGAGTAGCATTACTCGTAAAGATGGACGATGGTGGAGTAGGCCTACTTTAGGCCTACACCTTTTTTAAGGCATAGGAGTGCACTACTCCTGTTTTTTAAGCAGCAGGAGTAACGTTACATCTATTTTGTAAGGGTTAAACTGAACTCTTCAGTGCCACCTGATACGTCAGTTCAGGCTAGCATTGAACTTGGAATTTTGAAAACCCCAGACATGATATTTCAGCGCGCAGAAAAACCTCCTTATACCAAACGAAACGCGATGGATTAAACTCGATCCACGTGTGGATTTGGGTCGAGTTTAATCGACTGCTCGTTGCAAGCTGTTGCCTCGATTTAATAGCATTTAAGTGATTCTGTTGCTAATACCACGCAATTACCCTTCTTTAGTCGCCTTTGACTCCCCGGGCGAGTCCTAACAGGCGACTAAAGAGGGGGGAGCGGTTCATGCTTAGTAAAGCCGAGGTCTAGGCACTAAACCGGACTGACTGTAATGGCCTTTGTTACTACAACGGGGTGCTGACAGAAATTTTCCAAGCCATTCCCTTTTTAAACCATTCTAAGTACGAGTATAGCCTGCTCAGCTACTCATCAACTTATGCCTAACTATGCCAATTTCGCGTTTTCGTGGCGATCATCGACGTCGGAGACTCTCTTGCACAGCCAGCCGTTACATCACCAGATTTTAAAATCGAGTGGACCTACGCCTACATCATTTATTTTTACACGTAACGCTACGCCTACCCGTTTCTAAATAGGCGTCATGATTTTAAAAAAAACCTTGTGTTAGGCGTACTACGCCTCCTAAAATGAACCCTGACCAAACAAATCTAGTTCTTCTGCAAGCATTTTGACTGTGGCATAACTAGAATCTTGGATGAGATAAACCAAAGTTTGCGAAGATAGATGGGCCTAAGCTTTTATTATCTGAAACGTTAAAAATTTTTTATTATCATTAGGGCTGGCAAGTGATTTTTCGAAGTGACTACCGCTACGGCGGTAGTGACGTCAGGTGGAGAGGTGCCCTAGAAGGGAGGTGCCCTAGACTCGCATGTGCGATAGTGGCAGTATAGCAGATCGTTGCGCAGCACTACAGCGGCTGGATAACCACGCATACCCATCGAGCATGCATAATAATTGTAGACTGTTGCTTTTTGCTTTTTCCATGCGCTAATACTGAATGAAATTTCTCCAAAAAGAGTACTATCAAAAATTAAATGTTGAGAAGTTAAATAAATCCAGATTCTGATGATGGCTATCATGATCATCAGAAAATAATTATGCTTCGAAATGTTACTAGTCACAAGCCAGAGAGCTTGCAACATATAAAATAGACTATGCAAATATAAATTAGGATTTGGTATATAATTTATTGTAAACCATAAAATTTTTGCTGCATGTTATCCCGCTCACTTCTGAGAGGTTTTACCTCTCAGAAGAATTGCTGCACATATTTTTAGCATTTTTGGGTACTTGCCAATTACATAGCTTCTGCAGCTTTATTTTTGCTGCATGTCATTTGGCGAATTTCCCAATTAGTTAATTCTCCTAAATTTCATGTACGCGAAAATTTCGTGTTTTACAGTATTTCTTAAAGCAAAATTTAAAATTATTGAGGAACGGTATGGGGATTTTTGGCATAAGCTATACTTCTTTAGGTTAATGTACGTGGTGATGCTCATCAGTGTTACAAAATAGAATATCCCCAGGATTCTGGGTATCTCTGCCAAAAAATATCCCCAGATTGGATTTTGTGATCAAAAATTACATGCTTCCATAAAAAACGCATCATTTTATAGAAAATATCTCAAAAAATTGCGTTAAAAAACAGATCCCTCGATCACTGAAGTATCCAGAAATCTTGTGATAACCAAGCGGTGCTGCTCACATCATAAAACAATATCAAAACAATGCTTCAGTGTCTTCAGTTTTATAACTTATAATTGATGCTTAATTAGAGTTAGGGATGCAGTGCATACAAGAAAGTCGATTATTTTAGTACCGTAACCTACATTTTAAATACATTCAACCATTCAACATTTAATTCAGATCATCCAGTGACGATGAGTCAATACTATCAACAACTTATCGATGCTGACTTATCTGATTCTTGTCGCAAAGAGAATGGCTGGTCATTTATTTTTCATGAAAATTATGGAATATTACTGGGTCGGCTGGAAAAAATGACCCAACTTTGGAGGCTTATTTTAGGCAGCAAATATAGCGAAAAATCTAAAAAATTGAAGATAATTGTATTGACTACAAAGAGGCCAAATTTTGTATTTATATCTTAAATCGTTTAGGCATAATGGTAGGTTATTACTGGTTATCAGTTTTACAGGACGGTCACTAACAAGTTGACACTTGGATGCTCTGCAAACAAATTAATTTGTTTGCTTAGTTGACCGAGACTACTTTTACTCAAACTATTCGCAGGGAATTCATTCTTTATTTGATGGAGGCCTACATAGGCCTTGGCATTAAATTTCTTCTATTCTAACCATTTTAATCGCAATTCAGTTTCTTGTTTTAAGCAAACAAAAAACAGCAAAATGACACATAACGTTATTGTATACCCTGAAATACAAGGCATGTGGCGCTCAGACTATTTGTATGCGCGTTGTGTAAGTATGAGAAATTTTGAGCACTGTATCATTATGTAAACAGAGGGCATAGCTGGCATTATGTTGGCGTTGTTTTTTGGCTGTGTTGCATTTGGCTTGTCTATGATAGAAAGTGTAGCTTTTATAATTTTGCTATGTTTCTAAACTCAGTTTCCGCACTGGGCAATCATATTCATATTATAGATGGTTTAAATCAGAATTGCTACTTAGCCAAAATGATTGTATGATAAGCGCTAGTGATAACAGTCAATTTATTGCATTTTTGCACCAAGATATCAGACAAGTCTATTTCAAAGCTCATATCTTTGGAACTAATCGACAGAATTCGATCAAACTTGGAAAAAATGTTGTCAATAGATCGCTATTTATCTCAGAAAAATTTGGTAATCGTTGGATAACACGTTATAGTTATGCATGAAAAACAAACGCGTATCCGTCTTTTGGCTCATTCTGTATATTGCGAAATAGGCCTACATGTATACACACAGTGAACGAAATACACACGGTGATCAAAGGTGATCAAAACAAAACGCCACTGGTACCGTATCACAGTTTCACACAGTGACACACGTTGTAGCCTATACGCTTTAAGAAGGATGCCGGTGGGTTGTAGTTCATAGACCGTGTGTACTGCATGCGTATAGTGATGGGGACTGCTATACTACAATCCGGTTCTGTGTGGAGAGTCGCGCTCAGACCGCTCCCCCTTCTTTAGTCGTCTATCACGACTTGCCCGGGGAAACTGGGCTGCAGGCCAATTCTTTGTTCCCCAGCTGGCACGGGGTACGCTTCAAGAGGGAAGGCATGTCGAATGCACATAGAGTCTAAGAGAGAGCACTTTGACCATACACGGCGATTACCAGCTGCTCCGCGTAAGACTTAAATTAGGCCTAATAATGTTAAAATTTTATACAAGCGGAATAGCATTTAAATACACGGTGACTCAAAATAAAACGGCCCAACTAAGTTCTTAAAAAACTACCAAAAGCAATAAGCGTTCGCAAGGAAATTTTAATCACATTAACTTGAACTATTGCTTCATAACTTTATCAATTTTGTTTAAATTTCAGCGAGAGAAAATTAATATACGAACAATCAAAGTTTACCTACATAGAACGGATCAATTAATCACGCTGAGAAACTGCTTAATTGCTGTTTCACCTTACGTGCAAGCCAGTGGACATCCCTGGATTACTAGCAACTACTGAATTGGAAAATACAAGAGATTATTGCAAGAAGTGTTTTGATGCAAATATCAATAACGTATTTTGTCAGCTTGGCAGACGTGTTTTTTTGTAGGTGTGTAGGTTTGTAGGTTTTTTTTGTAGGTTTGTAGGTGTGTCAACTTTGAATCTTCGTATTTTCTTTTCCTCTATAGATGAAATTTAACAAAAATTGGTGGTAGGATGAAGTAATAGCTAGAGTTAATGTAGTTAAAATTCCATTGCCAACAAATGTAAAAATTACATAGTCTACATATCTCATAAAATGGCTTAAATTACCTGCCAAATTAAGGTATCTGTAAAGATATCTGACAGGATA
>JAQIWG010004693.1:0-15604 GCA_034695025.1 Chamaedrilus cognettii | reverse complement strand
TTCCACCTTAATATATCGACATGCGGATACCCAGTCTTCCTCATTCATGCGTTCTACATGTCCAAACCACCTCAGTCGCCCTTTCTTCACCATGTCCTTTACACCTAACCGATCATAGTGACATGATCAAAGCGTGATACGCGGTGTGTAACACTGAGATAATTATATAGATTATTAAATGACAATGCAGGCTAAATGTAACTGGAATTCGACAAAATAGGCCACAAGCAGTGGCATATCCAGAACAGTTACAAGAGAGGAGGGGGAGGGGGGGGGGAGAAAGCCTAAACTTTCCATCGCTACAAAACTAACACCTAAATATTGATCACGTAAAATGGCTAAAATGAAACTTAAAATGAAGCTAGATAGGCTAATTTTGACAAAACAATCGAATCGTTGAGGATATTAGATGAAGAGAGAAACATAAATTGAAATCAAAGGCTAGAAAGTCTGACCTGGTATTTCTTTGACCGAATGTGACCGCACGGCTGGATGCCTGAACGAAACAAGAGCCGCTTCGATTTGACTTGTTCGCAGGAACGAATATCACATATTACCACATGATCAAAGAAAACAATTGATGCTTAGACCAATCAAATGGTCCGATTTAAATCTCGGATCCAATTTCAACGCGTTGTTGTTGACGCATCAAAATTTTAAACCACACCTATATTTTAATATTGTCTTCGCGCTATTAAGGGTTAGCAACTGTCAAATATTAGCATTATTGAATGCAATGCAAAGGCTAATATTTACGCAATATTTGCTACATTAATAAAATTCAATGCAACGCCAAGGCCACTATTTTAGACCTCTAGAGCAGCAGCACTTATTTACCGCATCAGCAGAAAGTATCCCACTCTCTGCATCACCAACCACCCTCGAATCTTCCCTAACCCCGCCCCCCGGTTTCCTCGGCAAAGGGGGCCTCAATGTATTCATCGCTGAGGTTGCAGGTATTAAGCCTCCTTGCTTCTCCCCTTCACCACCCCCTGCCGCTTTCTGCCATCGAGGTGGCTGTAAAGTCATCTGGCCATCGGGCAGCCTTTGCACCCCGGAATTAACGGAGGGTTTTTTCGCCGGCGGGGGGGGCGGTAGGCGGCTGGGCGGCATTTCCTCGTCGATGGCATACAGGCAGTCCTTTTGGGGAGATTGTCCCCCATCGCGAAAAGATTGTCCCCCGGATGATGGCGGAGATGGAAATTTTAAACATTGGAGCGACTGTACGGAATGCTTTTTTAGCGCTGGTGGTAGGGTGGGTTTGCTATCTGTTACAGGAATGGCGGGTTTCGCCTGATCGTTAGGAGCTCTTGAATTATCTTGATCGGTAGAAACCCTCACCGGGGGCCATTTCTTTGTTGGCCCAGTGGCCAGCCCGCTTTCAGTTGATGATGTTAATCGACTGGTGGTTGCTCTAACGGATATTTCACATTTTTCGTCCTTTGGGAAAAAAGCCGTTGGAGTGACTTTTCCCCTTGGCGACGATGATGGAGAAACAGTGGGAACACCCGATGCCGGAGAAATTTTGGATTGATTCTGTGACGCAGAAGAAGGCCAGTTTTTGCTGGTCGAACTAGGACTCCGAGAATTGGGTGGCGACTGGGAAGTGAATTTCTGTGGAGGCGGTTGGGGAACGGTTCCTAAAGAAGGCGGCTGTGGAATGGATTTCTTGGGCAGTGACAAGACAATTTTTTGAACCGGTGGCGAAAAGTCCCTCACTCGTGGTGGCTGTGGAACTGTTTTCGGCAGAATTTGCGCGGTGGCTTTTGTCGGGGGAAGAAGTGCAACCTTTGGACTGTCTTGAAGCTTCAACGGACAAATAGCAGCACTCGTAGATGGTGGCACTCCTGACTTTTCGGAAGCAGCGATTTGCCAGCCGCCGGGCGTTTGCTTCGCGGATTCTGATTCGTCGGTTTTTTTCTTGAGTAGAGGCATGCGTTTGGCCAGCTCATGTTGAGTGTTGCTCATGAGAGTTTCTGTAGAGCGAGCGCTTTCAAATGATTGCAGTTGGGAGGTGTTGTTGCGGGTGGTTAGTTTCGCAGTGGTGCCATTTCGAGGATTGCTTTCAGTTTGTTCGTATTCGGAGCGGAGATCGAGTGCAGAAGCATCACCTTGGGAATAGACAATAGTTTGTTTACTCTTGCAAAAAGTGGAAACAAAATATTTCTTGTAAAACTGCTAATTTTCAAATTAAGTTTACGATAAACTATTATCATAAATTATATATAAATAATTTATATATAAATATCTTTATTAGTACCATCATCGTTGTAGTGATTTAAAATTGATTATGCAGCTTAAGAATTGATAAATTGTTAGTTACACAATATTTCAAAAAGTATTTCTCTCATCAATCTCACTCCTCTCACTCCTCTCACTCGAATGAACATAAATTTAGAGATTTATCATCTCTGTGTGATAAATATAACATATCTTATGAATCCACACGTATCGCTCGAGTCCACAAAGTTTGGTCTGCTTTCTCTGAGAGACTTTCTATTTAAATTCTGCCTGTTCGTATATCGTAATGTTATTTTTGCACATTTGTGCTGATTTGTTGCACGGGTTGCTGTTGGTTGCTGTCACTTTCTTGCTACTTGCTTTCTGTTGCTATTTATATTTTGTCTGACTTTGTGTCGAATAAAGCTTCATATATAAATCATCAAAACATTATTATCTAATCATTGTAATATAACATTTAAAATTGATTACGTAGTTTAAGAGTTGATAAATTGTTAGTTACACAATATTCATAAAAAAGACTTTCCAGTATCTCTCTCATCAATCTCACTCCTCTCACTTGAATAAAGATAAATCATCTAAATTTAATTTCCTAATCATTGTAATATAAATTTTTTAATTAATGGTGCAGCTTAAGAGTTGATAAATTATTGTTAGTTACAGAATATTTAAATAAACTGTCTCTCCAGTATTTCTCTCATCAAACGCACTCCTCTCACCTGAATGAACATAATTCCTCACAGATTAACTTGTTATCACTAGAATCATAATGACAAGAAGAGTAACAAGCTTACAGCTCCGGTCCTTATTAAAGATAGGCTGAGCTGGTCTTTGGGTGACTGAAGTTTTTGGAGTGACCGTAGATTTAGAGGTGACCGAAGGTTTTGACGTGACCGAAGTTTTCGAACTTCTAGGAACTGTGGGTGTTCCCCAGGAACGATGAGGGACATCCGGTGGTGGTTCATTATTGGAGCCTCTACTCCACTGTTCGTAGCCGTCTGTTTCATAGGCACATAAACACAAGTTGAATTGAAGAGGGAAACATCTGAAATATACTTCTACACCCAAACAAGAATTATGAGAAGACATAAATTGTAGGCGATTGTCAAGAAATAACGTTACATTAACAATCCACTGTTCATAGCCGTCTGTTTCACAGGCGCATAAACCAAAGTTTGTTTTAAGAGGGAAACATCAGAAAAAATCACTGAAAGTGCACTGACGCAACCAAATAAATAAGTATTTTCATAGTCAAATAGAAAAATTATGAGAAGATATATGGGTGATGGTCAGAAAATAACGCTGCATAGCAATATTATACCTTTTACCGTAGAAATCATTGAAAGAAAGGCCTTTTTGACATCTATTGTGTTAATGTCCATGTTTTCACACAAATTAGAGGTTTTGCGCCTTGACGAGGACTGCTGGAGCTAAGTTTTGACGGCCGGATGCCCTTCCTGCCGCCAACCAAATGAATAATTATCTGGCATGGGGTTAGCAGCTAGCGACACTTGTGTGCTTAACAGCCTACAGATTGCAGGCCTACATTAGCTGTAATCAACGGTTCAAATAGCACTAGGCACTATAATTCTTGCCTGGCGATGATCCCGTACTCCCTCTCATTTCTGCCGGTGATGACGTCCCTGGTTCAGGAAGCTCATCTGTGATTTCTACGTATTCGTCTTCATCATCGGACAGATCTGCAAGCGACCCAGCAGACCATGTCTAAGACCTTCTTTTGACGATGCATATTTTGCATGCAACTATACATGCAATTATGCATGAAATTTTGCATGCAACCATGTTAAGAAAATTACAATGTAAAATGTCCTTAACTGGGTTCAAGCCGTACAAGAAACCCAGTTAAAAACAAGCCATGCATGAAACCCAGTTAAGGAAATCGTTGTCATGACAACGGTCGTCCGTCCGCCTTAACACGGTTGCATGCAAAATTGCATGCAAAATATGCATGGTTATAAGAGACCCTAAGTGAACAGGGGTCTTTTTCTTGAAGCTTCCCTAACGTTAAGCCAAAACATAATCCCATGTCAGATTTTAAAAAATTAAATCCATTTGAAGACCGCCATGAAGACATCATTTGGTTCAGAGCGCGTGACGGTGCGGAGTTTCCGATAACAAACGATAAGATTTCCAAAAGATTCTATTTTGCCTGCGATGTTTTGAGAAACGGGCCCCTACTGCATAGGAAATGTTGTCAATTATAATGTACAGTGATCATTTGGAATTTAATACTGCGCACGGGTAAAGGAAAAGCGCAGTTGTAAAAAATCTAAATTTAGCGTAATTGTTATAAAAGAATGAGCACTGTTATGCATGGCCTCATAGACTTCCGTCATCATCCCCCTCGCCCCCCCCTCCCCCCGATCTTGAGCTCTGCATCACGGGAAGGAAAACTCTCTTCTGAAAGAAACTACCTGGCTGCAAATTTTTCTTTAAATTGTACCCTGTGACCAAGCATCTATCATTGAGATAATAAGGATCGCGTCATCCGCTAGATAAGCTTCGTGAATATTTTCTTTTGGCCTAGGCGCACGCTAATGGACGAACAGTGTATGCCGCCCGTAGGGTGAAAGCGACGCACGGTTTTATCGTTCATGCTTAATTGCCAGATATTGTTTTGATCATGGATTTACCCATCGAATCTTGTTTTAACGCTTATCCGTTAATAATTGTTACACTAGAGGGATAACCATACGCGCGATGGTTAAATAATTGTTTGACCCATGGTTCTATGAGTGATGTTCCTTCTTCGCAAAACGAGCAAGATTATCCTAAAGAACGATACGTACCAGGGGCGGCGATAGAATTTTTTTTGGGGGGGGGGAAATAGGCTATATGTTAATCGATGGTATAACTTTGATCTCATCAAGATCAGTTGAGTAATCGCGTCGTGTCAAATCTAGTGGAGTATCACTTGATGCTCACTTGACACAACTATCTGGCGCATCGTTCGTGACACAATATATAATGTTAGACCCAGCGGGGGTCTATGTAAACAGATGGGTAACTGACAAGTCGAGCAGAGTTTTAACCACGTAAAGAGCCGTGCAATACAAACTCATTTCATTATTTACAACACGCACGACTGCAATGAATCGCAGCCAGAATAGATAAAAAGAAATTGATAGATTGATAAACCCATACGCACCAACGCGCACGTTTTATGGCGGCATTCCCAGTTTACGCAGGGGTAGGCTTTTTACAGCCATGGACACCCGCCCTCCACTTTATCCTATCCGTCGCATCCTCACATTTTAATCCATTAGCTTTGATATCCTTCTCTGTCAAGCTATTCCACAACGTTCCGGTCTTCCTCTACGTCTTTTTCCATCTACCTCACAGTCCACACATTTTCGCACCCAATCATTCGATTCTTTTCTCAAAACATGCCCCAGCCATCTCAGTCGGTTTCTTCACACCACCTCCTCTATTGCCTCCAACCCCATTCTAGCTCTCAAATCGGCACTATACTTTCTCTCTTGCAATGACACCCTGCTCATCTCTCACCATTCTCATATCTGTCCGCTCAAATTGGGTCTCTTTGATCGGCCTTCATTGCCCATGTCTCACTACCATATATTGCACTATAGATTAATAAATAAACAAACAAATAAGAAACGATTCATTATTGGGTCACCTGGATCTACTCCCAGCTTGTCCCTGATAGCGCTCAGATTGCTGACGGCCGTGAAGTAACTCCGCGTAGATATGGGTGTCTCCAGATCCGTGTAGTTGGACTCGTCATCCTCCTCTTCGTCCTCTTCCATTCTGTCACACACACAGTGGTGTGGTGTGTGATTTCAGTTCGGGTGTGGCACATGAAAATTTGCATAGCAGCTTAGGAATATATGCAATCTAAGTCCCAATTCAATGCTATGTTAATTTTCATGTTTAAAATTTGTATATTTAAACTGCCATGTAATAAGAACATTCAAGGCCGGTAAAAATTAAGTACAACAATGGCAAGCTTATTTTATAGGGCAATTGAATAAAATTGAAATTTCGCATTTACATGATACACAGGCAGTCTTCAGCCTAACAAATTGTACTGCGAAAAGTTTAGGTGGCGCGCGCCACAGTGCCACATACTAACCTCCCTTTAATCATGTAATCTGTTAATGTCCATGTTTTCACACAGGTTTACACGTCTTCGCCTGCCCTGATCAGGACTACTGGAGCTGGGTTTTTACAGCCGGATGCCGTTCCTGACGCCAACCAAATAAATAATTATCTGGCACGGGGTTAGCAGCTATCGACACTTGTGTGTTTAACAGCCTTGCTGAAGGGCCTGTAACGCATGGTTTCATAGTTGCTGGCGCGGGGACTTGAACCCGGGTCCTCTGGACTCGAAGTCCGACGCCATAACCATTACACCACAGCGCCTCGCTAATACATGTATAAATTATAGACGCCACTGCACACACAGGCACAACTGAGGAGTTGTTTCAGAATTTTTTGATAGAGGGATGGGGATAGTCCGTTATTTCCATGCACAAGTGACGACCAAGGGGGGCGGTTGTAGAGGTTCTGGGTGAGGGGGGGTGTGATCCTGATTTTTTTGTGCACAAGTGACGACTAGAGGGGTAGCCGTGGAAAGTTTTGCTCTACCACGCATAGAACTTACGACCGAGGGAGGGAAGGTGGTGGAAACAGACGTTTTTGCTGGCCAAAACTCTCGATTTTAACCCTTTCCAAAACCTCAATTTTTGAGGCTAAGCAGCTGCACTACACCTGTTTTACAAGGAACAGGCGTAACGCTACGCGTGTTTTATCAGGGCTAAACTTAATCCTCGTTATAAGCTGACGACTTGAGATATAACAAAGATATAAAATGTAGCTGTGAGTGTACACTAAATCGATGAATCTGCAGACATCCAGTCACGACTGCCTCTCTATCTCTAATACACACTCAACTTCTCGCAAAGTCGACGAGCGAAAAACAACACCATAAAGTTGAAGGCCCGTCCGCACCTACGATTCAAGCAAATTATGTTTTTCCGTCTCCGTTTGCATGACATATTTTTGGTGCGTTAAAAGTGCAATATACAATTATACATATACATACATACATTGAGAGATCACAAATATTACAAAGTCATCCAATCAATCAGCAATTCAAAAACAAATGCATGCGAGTGGACATAGCTTGCAACAGAGCAAACAAGGAAGTGACAGAGTTGATTACTTGATGCTGTTAGCTTGGAGCATCTGTTTCTTGAGATCTATCATCCAACTCTAAGCATACACAGCAGCAGAAATGGAAGCTTAGCCTTTAAAGAATCACTTAATATAAGCCCCCTTATACCAAAAAATTTGAACTTATATCTTATTATTACTTATTATTTGAACTTCCTTTCTCAAAACATGCCCCAGCCATCTCAGTCGGTTTTATATATCAGTCGGCTCATATATCATCAGTGATTCAACAAATTGAGCACAATTGCTTAATTTTTCTTTAACTATTTATCTATTGATTTTATGTGCTTATTCTGAACGGTCGCTACATCTTTGTATGAATAAAATTAGGTACACAAAAACCATGTAAGTTTCATTGCAATATAAAAGAAGAAGCGAAGACGAGAAGGAACCTTCATGTCAGCCTCGCTGGCTGCACAGAAGTAGTGGACCTTGCCCGTCTCGTCCAGCATGTAGACGACCTTGAAGGTCCACGGGAGGTCCTTGCGATTATGCAGGTCCCCTGCCCTAGCCACCCTAAATCAACGACACATCAATGATTACTGATCTGCCCATAGGGGGGGGGGGGCAGGGCTGGTGCAGTGAGGGGTATGAAGAGGTCGGGGGGAGGGGGTTATGGGGAAGGAGGATCGAACAGAAAATCGAAGGTTTTTGACAACTTAACCTCGATTTACATTTATCAGTCGCCACTTCAGCAGTTGAATAGACCTAACCGCATGATGGCACGAAACGAGATTGACAAAAACACACAACTCACGGCAAAGCATCACTAATCAAAGGTCATAAAAGTATGCAACATTTCGAAAAGCGCATAGGCCTGTATCATCGCAAATTCGGCCTATATCGAAGTCTTTTCAACGAAACAAATTTCTTTAAAATCGGCGTTTGCGATCCCGATTCTGCCTGCAAAGCGCTCAATGAGTCAAACAGCTAGCTGTAGTTCTACTTCTTCTCTTCTGCCCACGGCTGACCTGAGCCCAAAGGCGAGAGAGATCTGGACGATGTCAGCCGGGAGGTCGTAGTGGACGATCAGCTGCTCCTTGTTGATGGCCGCCGTCGTCGCTTCCGCGCCCTGCAGACATGGACAGGCAACGGGAAACGTAGACTAATGCACCTTTTTGGTCGTCTCTTCTGATACGTGTTGCAACATAGCACTTCGAAGTACAACGCTTCATAAGAAACTTTAAAATGTACAAAATAAAAACAGTAGACCTACTGCAAGTTACTAAATAATTGAACAATATTGCGGTCGTGGAACTATATCAAGTGGCCGTTTTAGAAGCAAATATTCGACTAATCTGTGCTAGTAATTTATGATTTCACAATAATGTTCAATTTTTATTAGTAACTTACAGGAATTTTTATCAAAAAATACAGTAGCCCTGCTGGCTACTGTATTTTTTGATAAAAATTCCTGCATTTCGTCGTTTCGGCTCATGCTCTTATTTTTCGTTTGTGCATGTTGCTGTATTGACTGAAGTTGACTGAAGTTTTGTTGATGAAATAACAACGACAGCTAGCTATTAATTTGAAACTAGATGGCAGAAATGTGCAGACGCTGTTATCAATGAGCATTACCGGTGCGGGGGTGGGTGGGGTGACGAAGGTCGCCCTGGCTTGTTTGGCAGGAAACCTGGCGCAGGAACCGCATGCCACTAGCACGAGGAACATGGTCCCCAGGAACTCAGCGAACACTGCGACCCAGAGACGTCGACTCTTCAAGTCCTGCACGCTGCTAGGCACCGTCATCGTGTGGGTTGGACTTCTTCACGCTACCGGGTAGAACTGTGATTGTTTGAGTCTCTGATGCGTCGGCACTTGTTGGTGTTTTGCTGCGGAGAAAAGCATTTGGCGTTATACTGCGGCTACGCAAACAGCATGTGTCTGTGTGCAGCATGATCAAGGAGGACTGAGTCGGGCTTTACAGAGGCTTTAGGTCGTTAAAGGCACCGAGGAACGCAGGTACAGATTTAGTTTCACCCTACATATATATAGAGCCAGAGCCGACAAAGGAGAGGAAAAGGCAAAGAATTGATGCAGTGAAAGGGTCGAACTGGCATGTGATGATGACACACCAGCTGCAGCCTTGAATAATTTTATTTAGTTAAATCTTTATTTTTAGTTAGAGCGCTGTTTGAATCGTTTCATGAAAAAAATTTGTTATCGGCAGGGCAAAGATAAGCAGGCGTATATACTACTAAAATGATGGTCAGATGCAAACTGTGTTGCCACGAGCAGGCGCAGACATGCGTGAACACAGTCACGTATAGGCCTGCGCTGTCTTAAAGGACTTGGCCCGTTTGGGATAGCGTTACACGTTTTTCAAAAGAAGCCGAGGTAGAGCTACACGCTACGCCCCATTTATCAGAGCTAAACTTAGCCCATGCAGGTTATCGGTCACTCGCTGTGCACGATTAGCGACACTATCGTTTTCTCAACCTTGAATGAAATGTTAACGATAAAGGCAACTGCAGTCGAGCGTGTCTATGCGCAACGAGCCCTTATCGTACAGGAGACCTTATACCGCGCCTGATTGTCGTTATATATGTACAATGTACACGCTGCAAGATTGCAATAGATAGGACTTCGTCATCGAATTCCATTGGATATTGGTCCCGTTACACTCCGTTCGATGTTCTGCATGGTAATTGCGATAAACTATATCCGTAACAAGTTATACCGCCGTCCGCTCTAATCACAGCAGCGAGCCATTAGTGCAGCCGTGGCTAAACGCCCACGTCTTGTAAGTCGCTTTATCCGCCCGCTGATGGATGGAGGACGGAAAGAGGCGAAATGTCAGCGGCGCCGATAGCCTTCATTTCCCTGAGCGGCGTTCAAGTTCTCTATCATCAGTTTCCAGGCATCGGAAGCGTTGCGGAAAAGCGGGCGGGAAATCTGTTTGCGATTGTGAGCCGGTAGAGTTAAGCGATCGAGCGGACCATAGATGAGATGCCTATAATACACAGGTCAACCGCCGCTAGCGTCATGATGAACGCGCTTAATACCTCATAGGTTTTTCTGCATTATAGTGAAGAAAAATGATGAAAAAGGCTTCAAAGTTGCAAAGTCGCAAAATTGCATTTGAACTCAAATATCCGACTAAAGCAGTCACTTTACTCGTGTTGTATTATCTTGGGAACGCGCTATACAGACATACCAAGATCTTTCTTTCTAATGCACGATCAAACAGCCCCTGGTGTCCAAACTCTCCACACCTCGCGGTCCTCCGCCATTTTCTTCATGTTCTCGATGGATTTTCTTTCCAGTAGGGTAATTCATCTATCATTTTCATTATTTTCCTTCCCATGCAAACAGCAGCAATCATAAATAAAAAAACTCTAAGTATAGGCTAATGCCGGGTTTAAGACCAGTTTCATCGTCTGATGGCGACTTTCTAAATATGTACATGTACGCGGCTATCCAAAACTCTGCAAAAAGAAGCGCAGCGAAATGACGGCTGATATTTATTGAACAGCAAACGCAGTCGAACCGACGATACGCCCTCACGCGCGACAGAATAGAACGATAGAAATATAATTACTCGAGAAAAACGACCGTTGTAGCCTAATACCACAGCTCTTCAATATTCGAATCAAGGCAATAAAACTAAATCTAAGTAGTTGGTGCTTTGCCAGCAAACCTTGATTCAAAAGCTCGTTGAAAAAATAAATCAGTTAGATCTATATTTGAATCGAGTTGAAAGGATCTGAATAAGATTAGATATAATGCATGCTTTCGATCCAATCTACATTTGTTAGCCCTTTTCATTGTCGTCACAAAAACTAGTGGGGCTTATTTTGATCGTTGATAGCCTATTTTATCATGGTCACTAAAATATATTAGCTTAGTAGGCGCTACAATCTCATTGGAATGGGCCGCGCAAGTGTCGGACATTCAAACCAATTGTGGCAGTCCAGGTTTTGTTCAAAGAAGATCTGATATTCCGATATCATCCACGCGCAATTTTGCGTGCACAGACCTGCTGCTGTAGCATATAGATACATACGGGTAAATGGCCATTCTTGGATTAAATAATAAGTTGGAAGCGATGCGTTTAGTACCTGTCTATGCAGACTTTCACTCGTAGAATCAACTTTTTTCTCGACGCCGACAGTTATCCGCTCGTCCGCTGCGTGGTGACGACTGCTTAGCTCGGCGCCACTAAACACTCGCTCTGCAGCGTCAGGCTCTGCTAGCAGGCTAGTTGCAGCCTCCGAGCAGCTATTGCGGAACCACGGGGGATGGGGACCCTGGGGGGGGCTGGTGTTGGGGACGAATGCTCCCCTTGAAACATTTTTGTCGCAATTTGGCTCCAATGGATGTACGATAATTCGCCATTGAAATTTTTCTATTTTGCCCCATAATGATATAGCCTAGTTACGAGGCTTTTCGGCCTATATACATTTTACTCAGAATTTAGTAGGAAGAAGAGCAATTGATCCCGCTCCCCGAAGAGAAAAGTCTGCGTCCGCCACCGATCCAGAGACGCAAGGGAGGACGCTGGTAGATGCTCATACCACAGACGCTCAAGAAAGAATGGGGGTGGGGTTATAACCCCTACCTAGGCAATGACAGCTAGGGCTCATTCTGAATATTTTAAATTCTGGACGCTGATGTCGCATTTATAGCCTAATTAACTACCTTAACCTTAATCTTTGGGCAATAATTCATTGATTTGGGGCTACTTGACATTGGGGCTACAAGAAATATGATGGCAGGCCTAGCTAGCTGTAGGGATAGCAGGCTCAAAAACAGGATACGGTGTTTCAAGAACATTGAGGATATAATAAAACTGACACATTTATTATTTGCATGCTGTGAATGAGCGGACTTTGTTGATACAATTGCGGGACAAGTTTCTTTTATATTACATTTCATATCCTAGATTCAACAATTCTATTTACAAACAATTCTACATACGACTTAGACCACTCAAATAACACTATTAATTCTATATCAAGTCCCAATGGCTTGACTACCTATTATAGTAAAGGGAGTGCTGTGAAATTTTTCTGTTGCTACTAGGAGGATCGTCCACTTTGACCTGTATCAGCCTTCTAGTTGTCCGGTTATCGCCCCTCCACCCACCCTAAGAACCCCCACTCCCCTCAATTCTCTCTCCTCCGCTGCAGTCATGCCACGTCTCATTGCATCGGGGGCACCAAACCCCCCTAGTTCTGTCGTAACGCTGCTTTTCTTCCCCCAGAAACTCAAGGCAGATTTTTCACCTCTGCCTTCAGAGAAGACTTTTTCCCCTTGGGGGGTCCGGGAAGATTTTGCACCCGATCTCCTCGGCTGGGGCTCAGGCCCTTGAGACCACTGATTGGCTGGGTATGACGTCATTTGTGAGCGCAGGTAGACCGAGGCGTCCAATTGGCTGGATGGGTTGGACGCTTCAATAACTCTTCGCTCTGATTGGCTGCCTGCATCTTTCAACGATCTCCTATTGGACGATTCATTACTCGTTTGCTTTCCATTAGTTGATTCATAGTTGGAATAATTCTCCACAGTTCTATTGATCCCGTAGATCTGTAGATCATTCGCTATTGTGTCACTAGACACAGAAGCCTGTAAACGTCTTCTGTTCCCTAGTGGACCGCTAGACAGTTCGCCAGTGCTACCAAACATCATTTGCTGTCGCCTCACAGCGCAGCTGTTAGAAATGCTTTTCGCCAACTTTGCTCTGCTGCTCGACAAGGCTGTTGTCCTTGTATGTCCCTCCCTGCCTACACCACACATTGCCTGACAGCCAAGACGTGTGGTTCCATGCAGGTTAAACCCAACCCTCTGTCGAGCACCCTGACACTCTTCTCTCGTCGCTTTGCGTGTTTTGCGCGGAGAATTGGAAGAACCCGAGTCGTAGCGAAGACACGACTTGTGATTGTTCTCTGCTGGAGTCGAACCAGAGTGTTCTGCGACACCTGGAATAGGTTTACCATCGCCTTGTACCTCGCTGTTATATGTCGTGAGGTTGGTGGAAGCTTGTCTTCCCCTCATTCCTCCTAATCCACTTCCGCTGGATCTCTCATCCGCTGTTTTAACGTTGCCGTTAAAATCAGCATTGAGCGCTAAATTAACCTTCTCCACTTCGTTAATGAAATCCGCAACCGACGAATCAAAGCGGCTGATGACGTCAGATGGACCAGACCCGCCCTCTGAACCATGGCCAGGGGCTGATGCAGAGCCATAACCAGAGGGGGTTGATGGAGCCCCAGAGAACTGCCCAATAGAACGTTTGAGCGAATCACAGTTTCCAGCAACGACTCCCCCAGCACAGCAATCTCTACCCACTCCCCCTATTGCAGTTTTAGACGCGCAAGCATTTTCTGTTGCGACTGAATCAGCGGTTGCCACTTTCAGCGAGCTGAATCGTCTCGTCCGATCCCCGGCGGCCATCTTGGCACTCTCCACCGTCGCTGAGCTGTTGTTTGATGAAATCAGATTTTGCAGAGCGTCTGATTTCGATTTCGAAACCAACAATGTACAACGCGTGTCCGATCCGAGATTGTTTGCCTGAGAGAAATTTTCCGATCTTCGAGCGTTTTTTGAGGAGATTCTGCCGGAAGCCGTGCCGTCGCAGGAACCGCGTATGTACTTGCTGGGCTGGGCGCAGATGATGGGCTGGTAGGGAATGTTTGCTCCGATGATGCACGTGGTGCGACGGAAACGATCGCAAGGCTCGTTGCTCACCGGCTCCACGCGCTGATCCACTTCTCCGCTGCGCATCAAACACCCGACTTTCGTGTCGTATAGAACGTCACAGGGCGCGCAAACCGAGCTGCAGCATTCAGCACTGTCCCTTCGCGGACTAAATCTATCACAAGAGGGCGCATCACAAGGATTTGTCACCGGAAAACTGGAAGCGCTGGGTAGTCCGCGAGCTAAGTCACTGCGGAGACGCTCCAGCTGAGTGCAGTCCGCCAGCTTTCTTTCACGATTTCTTGATTCGGTGTCGGTTCCGCGTGCGCAGCAACTTCCTGTAGAACCCTGAAATCCACTTCCACTCTCTCTAGTCGCGGAAGTTTCACGACTTTCTCGCACGGGTTGATCAGAAAACCTGATTGACGATGAGGCTCGCTGTCTGTCTGACTGTATCGAAGTAGCTATCTGTCTGCTACTCAGCATTGATGCTGCTGTCTGTCTGCTACTCTGTATGGAAGCAGCAGTCTGTCTATCTGCCTGCATCGAAGCAGCTGTCTGTCTGCTACTCTGCATTGATGCTGCTGTCTGTCTGTTACTCTGTATGGACGCAGCAGTCTGTCTATCTGCCTGCATCGAAGCAGCTGTCTGTCTGTTACTCTGCATTGATGCAGCAGTCTGTCTGTTACTCTGCATTGATGCAGCAGTCTGTCTGTTACTCTGCATTGATGCAGCAGTCTGTCTGTTACTCTGTATGGTAGCAGCAGTCTGCCTATCTGCCTGCATAGAGGTAGTTGTCTGTCTAATACTCTGTATGGAAGGAGCTGTCAGCCTGTCTGCTTGTATGGATGAGGCAGTCTCTCTTCCTGACTGTCTAAACGACGCAGTTTGTCTGTCCGCCAGTATGGATGCAGCTGTTTGTATGTCTGCCTGTATTGATCCAGAAGTCAGCCTGCCTGTATGCCTAGGTAAATGACTCTCTATGTCTAATTGTACTGATCCAGAAGTCAGCCTCCCCGTCAGCCTAGGCAAAGCGCTCTGCATGTCTGTTTGTATTGATCCAGAAGTTAGCTTGCCTGTTTGCCTGGGTGTATTACTCTCTATGTCTGCCTGTATTGATCCAGAAGTTAGTCTGCCTGTCTGCCTAGGCGAAGCGCTCTGTCTTTCTCCTTTACTCTGCCTTTCTGCCAGTATGCCTGCAGCATTCTGCCCTTCTGTCTGCCTTGATGCAGCAGTGTTAGAGCCCTGCAGGCGCTCTTTAGACAGCATCACCGAGTCACGCAGCGGCGCCCCCTCCATCGAGTCACGCAGCGGCGCCCCCTCCATCGAGTCACGCAGCAGCGCCCCCTCCACCTCGTGCTGCTGCAGTGCAGAGCCCACGCTTGAGAAACGCCGAATTGAAGTCTTCTCGCCAACATCCGATGCGTTGGCGCTTCTATTCGATCCTCCTGCTGCCTGCGAAACATGTGTGGCCTTGTGAAATGCAATCACCGTCCCCCTTCCGTTT
>JAQIWG010004692.1:0-15605 GCA_034695025.1 Chamaedrilus cognettii | reverse complement strand
GAGTCTCATCGTGGGAAACGTCCAACTTGTGTTGACACGGAAAAGTGGACGTAAAACGTAAATGATGATGATGATGAGTAAACACGCGTCAGCACGCAACACGTCCGAATCACACAGTAGCAAACACGCATCAGCACACAGCACATCTGAACCACACAGCAGCAAAAAGTCAGCAAACATCAGCAAACACTCATCAGGAAACACACATCAGCAAACATCAGCAAGTGCACTAGTAAATATAGCAAGCACAAGCCAGCAAACAACGCATCATCAAACAACATGTAACACACCAGCAAAGACCGTCAGCAAACAACATGTGATAGGTGGCACATCACACTTGAGTACCGGAGAGTGTGACACGCGACAAGTCAGCCATGAGCATGAGAGATGTGCCATACGTGACAGGCACACATCTGTATCAGAGAGTGCAATACGCAACAGCCAGACATCTGTACTGTGATACGTGCATCGCACCCACACGTGTCCAGGAGAGCATGATAAGTGACAAGTCAGACATGTTTCAGAGTGTGCAATGTGACAGGTGACACATGTATATCTGAGTTTGATATACATGTGACAGGTGACACACGTGTACCGGACAGCGTGAGCTGAGAGAAGTCCTTCTCCATGTAGGTCGCTGGAGCGTTGAAGTACTCGGTAAACTCCTCGGCGGTGGGAGGTGGGGAGTCGATGCCGAAGCTGTATGGACTCTGAACGCATGTCGACGTGGGGCTAAGTGTGGAGGGGGAGGGGGTGCCCAGGTCATTGTACCTGTCACACAGAGGGGGGGCGTCAAGCTCATTGTATCTGGCAAGCAGAGTTACAGGTGTACATTTCTCAATCAAGTAATAGCTCAAATCCATCATCGTCCAAGATCATCATATCCACGTCATCGAGGAAAACACCCACACACTCAGTGAAATTCCAAAATGGGCAAACACCCACACACCCACCGGTACTCCAATAGGGACAAACACCCACACATCCACTGGCGCTCCAACAAGGACAAACACCCACACACCCACCGGAACTCCAACAAAGACAAAACACCGACACTCACCAGTACTCCAACAAGGACAATCACCGACAGTCCGACACCCACCAGTACTCCAACAAGAACAAACACCGACAGTCCGACACCCATCGGTACTCCAAGGAGGACAACACCCACACACTCACCGGTACTCTAAAAAGGACATGCTGTCGCGCGGCGTCGATATCCCGGAATCCTCCGGCGCCAGAGCCATGCCGCAATGTCCGCCCCCTGCGCCCCCTGCCCCCCCTGCGCCCCCAGCCCCTCCACCCCCGCCGGGAGGGGGCGTGTCGGGGGCGGAGCTGAAGGAGCCGTAGAAGGAGGAGGAGCGGCTGCGCCGGGCGTTGATCTCGTCGACGAGCAGGTCTTTGCTGTGATTTGGCGAGAGCTTGATGCGCTCCGGCATGGCCGCGATGATCTGATTGGCCAGCGTCATCATCTGGTTGGAATGCTGCGTTGCAAAGTCTCCGCCACCCACTGCAACGTAGCATTTTTGTTAATTTATCATTTTTTCACTTTGTAACGTCAGTACATATATTTTCTTTACTTTATAAACATAATATTTTTTGATAGGGATATTTGTTGCAGATATTTTATTGAGATATTTGATTATTTTCATTGACAACAACTATAATTCAGTTGGTTTGGTCAGGCTGAACTCAATCTACAAATACAATATTAGACTGAATGACACCCCATTCGTTGATTTAAACCAAAAATATGGATTACTTTCAAATATCATTTTATCTCTTTTGTGTCATTTTGTTGCTGTTCACCCATTACCCTGTGTCCCTGGGATTCTTATTCTTTCTTGTCTTTAGTCCTTTTTTATTGTTTTTTGAGTGCATGACGATGTCCTGCCAACCTTTTGGGGTATTTAAAATACAATGTCCCCAATGACGCCCCTGGATGCCAAAACGGACTCTAAACTCATTATGATTAATTATTACTATTATTAGCACCGTAGTGGGCTTAAAGTCTATTTCTGTGACCGAAGACGTTCTTGAGAAAGTTCCCTAGTAACAGGCTATCATTAGTTTGTAAACTAACGTAAAGCCAGAGGAGGGGAAGAACGGCAACAAAAACAAAAAGCAGAAAGTCACTAGAAAGTGCAAACAATTAATTGTGATTCAAGACTGATCAAATGCCAAAATCTACAATAAATAGTACGAGCATCATAAAACATTTTCATTTTTATTTTTTCAAATTTAAGTTAATAGTATTACTCGGCAATCTAAATAAAAAATTATCAATACAATAATCTTCTAAAACAAGGCATGATAATTGACACAGGATAATTGACACAGGATATTTGACACAGAATATTTGACACAGGATATCTGACACAGGATAATTGACACAGGATATCTGACACAGGATAATTGACACAGGAAATTTGACACAGAATATCTGACACAGGATAACTGACACAAAATATCTGACACAGGATAATTGACACAGGATATTTGACACAGAATATTTGACACAGGATATATGACACAGGATAATTGACGCAGAATATATGATACAGGATATTTGACGCAGAATATATGATACAGGATATTTGACGCAGAATATATGATACAGGATATTTGACACAGGATATATGACACAGGATAATTGACACAGGATATCTGACACAGGATAATTGACACAGGATAAATGACACCAGATAATTGACAGGATAATTGACACAGGATAATTGACGCAGGAAAATTGACACAGGATATTTCAGCACTACTTCTGAAATAGAAGAAGGTGCAACTACAACAACAATATGATATTGTACATGTACATGTACGAAGTACTGTAGTCAGCCAT
Source organism: Chamaedrilus cognettii (assembly GCA_034695025.1). NCBI lineage: Eukaryota > Metazoa > Annelida > Clitellata > Enchytraeida > Enchytraeidae > Chamaedrilus > Chamaedrilus cognettii. The sequence continues at coordinate 12,751 of JAQIWG010004692.1, read as the reverse complement.
CATCATCCACGGCAAGTGTAACGTACTGGACATGCCCTGGAGAACGAGAGAGTCGTCGTGAAGAAAAGCGTCGAGGTCACCGTCCAGGTGGTTTGACGGATCTACACACACGGTTTTCACAAAAAAAAGATTGATTGAAAGCATAATAGAGCGTTTCCGTAAATACGATATATTTCAAATAGAACAAGTAACATTGTATTTATGCATAAGCGCACCAATCTTGATCAATATACCCCTAAATTAAAGAAAACGATTGCTATTAAAATTCATTGCTAACACAAATCTTTTAAAAAAATTAAGCACATTTCATGATCACCTTCTAAAAGGCAGAAGCCATTGAAAGACAACCACAAGGGTCGGCAACACTCACTTAACACAGCTCTGGGAAGGTATCTGGCTCAAAGAATTTAGACTATCAAAAACTTAGACAAGGCATCAGAAAAGTGGATTGCAATTGTGAGCATCATAGCAGAGTAGACAGTTGCTTCCAATGGCACTGCCAACAGTCATCCATTAGGGTGGAGTGCAGTAGTGAAGTTGAAGTGAAGAAGTGAATGGCTCTCTCAAAACAAGCTAATTGCCACTGATTTCAATAGCGTTGTGGCAACATTGCTTTAAAGCTTTTACCATAGCACTTTCAGTAGTAATCCCTTTTTTGTGCGCAATTCATGGCATGATTTTCGTTCTAGGTATCTTTTAATCTAAATTCTTCGATCAGGATATGGTAAAAGTACAAGTTAAACAAACAATATTAATAATGTGTTCTTGATTTACAGAAAGTTTTAGCATCAAAAGATGTCATAGCAGACCAGCTGACATCTCAATGAAATGTTTGATCTCGTAATTAATTAGCTCAAATCTTGACTATAACTAAAACAATAAAAATGGTATCTGTTTCGCTGTCCAGGTCCATAAAAAAATTGTATTTTGACAAATTGTTTTAAAAATTGTTCCAATTATTCAAATGAGTTCAATTCATGCTTCGTCATGCAAGGGGAGTTATCGGAAACCTAGTTGCCATGGTAGCAGCTGTGTACAGTCATACCCGTATCCATGGCAGAGGTCAAATCGTCCAGACAGACGCTTCTATCCCCCATCGACGTCGCCGAATCAAAACTCCCCCTGCCGCCTCCCCCCCCGCCGCACCCCCCACCGGCCTGGTGCAGAAACATGATGGGGGAGTTCAGATCTCTGTCACACTGCGAGATCATCGGGTCACCGGCCTTCAGGACGTGCGAGTCCGCGAGGGACGCGCGGCGGTGGAGGAGACCCCCCCCGGAGGGGGTTTGACCGGCGCCCCCCTCGTCAAACAACAACCTCAGGCCGCCCTCCGTGGCGTTCCCCGTGACGTCAGTGAGGAGGACGGAGCGGCTGAGGTCGTGCTTGAACTGGGCGCGCGAGTCGGGGGGAAGCGCGTCCACAGACGTGCGCTTAATGAGACGCATGCGCTTCTTGGGTCCCGTGGAGCGACCGGCGTCAGAGCAGGAGGGGGGGAGGGGGGCGGAGGGTTCGAGCAAAGACAGCGCCATCTCTGAAGATATATATTACACATGATGAGGAGGGTGTTTAGCCGGCTTGCAGGCTAAACTGCCAGGGCTGGGGAGGTGGAGCCAGAGTTTGTGAGCCCTACTTCGATTTGTCATCATCTCCTTAATTGATTAAGTGTTGGCTTAACTGTTTCCTCCCCCTGAAGGCCTCTCATCTCCCGATTCCCCTCGTAAGGCCAGGGTACATGAGGGCGTGTGTCCATGGTCGCATACGTCCAACCTGTGCGCTAGTATGGAAAATGGGACAGAAAAAAACGGAAATGATGCTGATGATGATGATGATGACGATGATGATGACGAGCACAGAGGCAGCAGACAGCTTAGAGACAAAGATGCTTGGAAGCAGTTCCAATCTCTGAAGATATACATGTAATGTGTATCACACACACGATGATGCTCAGACAGGCAGCAGACAAGAGTAACTGATCATGACCTGGCCTAATGACATCTTCAACTTCAACTTCTCTACTGCACTCCACCATAATGGATGATTATTGGCAGGGCTGACGAAATTAAGCACCTTTGCCAAGGGCGCGCGAAGTGACTCGAAATTTTTTACTGCGGCCAGGGTTCGAACCGACTCTCTGCCACACTCGCAACCCGAAGTCCGCGACTTAGACCACTCGGCCACAACGCTTCGCTGACATGACTTTCCTTCTTGGCCTTGGTCTCTATCTTAGCCTGGATGAACTAGGGATGATGCCATTGTGGCCGGGAGTTGCGTCCCCAATATGGTCGTCAGATTATGAAAACGATGAAAGACTCACTATTATTATAACACTAACTAACTAACCGCCTTTTTGTCGTCTAATCTGAACTTTAATGTACATGCATTCACACATGTTTAGACGTTTGCGCCCTGATTGGGCTGCTGGAGCCGAGTTTTTACGACCGGATGCCCTGCCTGACGCCAACCAAATAAATAATTATCTGGAACGGGGTTAGCAGCTAGCGACACATTGAGTTCAACAGCCTTGCTGAAGGCCCTGTAACGCATTGAACCAAGGTCTCCGGACTCTTCGTCCGACGCCTTAACCACTACGTCCAGCGCCTCGTTCTAGAAAATACTAGAAAAATTTACCAAAAAGACGCACAAAATACACATTGTTCATCCATTGCATAGTACGATGTAACGTAATTTAGATTATTGAAATAATTTAGGCTATGAATTTAGATTATGAAGTAATTTAGATTATGAAGTCAAATTTCTTCAATAAAAATTAAAATCTGCCCAACAAATATTGCCAACTCGCCATTTAGTTGCAGTATGATATATTACATCTACATACAGAATACAAACATTAAACACACAACTCACCCGTCAATCCCTGCTGTACAACACACAACTCACCCCTTTGTCCCTGCCCTACACACAACTCACCCATCTGCCCCTGCCCTACATACAACTTATCCCTCTGTCCCTGCCCTACACACAACTCACCCCTCTGTCCCTGCCCTACACACAACTCACCCCTCTGCCCCTGCCCTACACACAACTTATTCCTCTGTCCCTGCCCTACACACAACTCACCACTCTGTCCCTGCCCTACACAACTTATCCCTCTGACCCTGCCCTACACACAACTCATCCCTCTGTCCCTGCCCTACACACAACTTACCCCTCTCTCCCTGCCCTACACACAACTCACCCCTCTGCCCCTGTATCAGCGCTGCTCTACAGAATGCGTCGCTCTCCACAGAAAGTGACCGAAAGGAGAGTCTGTTGGCGGGCTGTCTGCCCCCCTTGCGTCCATCCGGTGGGGGGGGCATGAACCCGGTCGGTTCTTCTTTGCCCGGCTCAACAGCCGCATGACCGCATCGCAGCGGCACAGATCCCGGCTCAGCTTTGACCAACATGCCTGACGGCGAATGAAATAAGTCACTTTTCATTGGTCGCATTAGACTAGTTAGTCGCTTAGCCTTTAGCTAGTGTTGTTAATGAACCAAAGTATTAATTCTTATGTTGTGAAAGGAAACCTTGATCTATAAAATTCTTTTGCGAAGTTAAATTATGTCAAACGAAATATTCCATCAAAGCCTACAAAAATTATAAACGAAGTGACAAACAATTCACACAAACAAAACAAAATGAAGTATTCTGCAAAACTTTTCCAATGCTAAACGGAAGAAGACAACAAAGAAAGAAGGTCGATTTAGATTTACATAACTATACGCACCAACACTCCGGCAGTCAACCCCATTTACTAACCCCCTTAGCACCAGTCAGCTGTACAAAACTCTTAAAACACCTTAATCATACCTGTCATTTTCGTCTTGGGATTTCTGTTTCGCGAACACTGCCCATACCAAAAATCTATAATTTCTGAGAGCTCGCATGCACTACAAGCTTACTTTCACCATTAGTACGGCTACCACCCAGTGATAATTGTATCGCCAGACCTGTGTCGGCTGTCTCCACATGTTCACACGCCGAGCAGTCAGCCATGCGCTGCTCCGGTGCACACGCGCACTCATCTATGCGCTGTTCCGCAGCATGTGCGGTCCGGTCGTCTATGCGCTGCTGCGCGGTCACTGCAGCCTGCTCGGCCTGCTCGATGCGCAGTGCAGTGTCGACGTGGCCCAGGTCGCGCAGCAGGGCCAGCGGTGAGCAGCGCGCAGAGTTGGCGATGTGCAGAGTGGCAGGATTCATGCGATAGAGCGCCAGCACTGTGGAGACGTGACCGCACTGACACGCCCACATCTACGCACAGCCAATCAGAGCTCAGCACCGTGGTCAGGTGATCACGCTGGCACGCCCACATCCAGGGGCAGCCATTCAGTGCTCAGCACTGTGGTCAGGTGAGTATGTTCACATATAGACACAGCCAATCAGAGCTCAGCACCGTGGAGACGTGACCACACTGACACGCCCACATCTACACACAGCCAATCAGAGCTCAGCACTGTGATCATGTAACCACACTGACACGCCTATATCTAAGTATAGCCAATCAGAGCTCAGCACCATGATCGCATAAACACGCTGACATGCCCACATCTAGGCACAGCCAACCAGAGCTCAGAACCATGATCATGTGATCACACCGACACACCCACAAGTGTATTTCTTGTAAACAGTTAACGCGCTTGTGAATAATCTATATGGTTTTGAAATATAATGCTGTTCAAATGTCCTGAATAATTTTATCCTTCACAAAAACTCACAAGCGGAGTGTTCCCACACGAGTCGAGGGCAAGAAAGTTGACTTCCCTCTCAATGGCCGGACTGTAGTTGACGTATCTGCACAGGCAGCACGCACTGACGCATGATGAGCGGAGAGCGAGAGAGGCTCAATGAGCATACAAAGGAGAAAAATACTTGAAAACCTTGAGTCCCATCATCACTATCATCATCATTTACGTTTTATCTTCATTCACGTTCTTTGGGTTTTGAGAGTTAAAGACCGTGTGTAGTAACAGAGACTCCTGCATCAGGTTCTGCGCAGAGGGCTACGTACAGAACTGCTCCCCCACCTCAGTCGCCTTCTACAGCTTGCCCGTGGAGCTCTGGGCTGAAAGCCAATTCTTTGTACCCCAGCTTGCAGTGGGTTACGCACTACGTTTGACATTCACTTTTCAGTGCTAGTACAGGTTGAACGTTTCTCTCCCACAACTCCCAACTCATTGCCATCTCCCTCTTAATGCCTCGCTCCTTCATACCGCTCGCTACCGCCTCCTACCATCTCTTCTTCGCTCTCCCCTTTCCAACAATCCCCTCCACTTCAATACATCTACATGCTGATACCAATCTTCCTCATTCATGCGTTCTACATATCCAAACCACCTCAGTCTTCCCTTTCTCACCATGTCCGTTATACATACGACACCTAACCTTTTCTCAACTCTTCGCTTCGACACTTGTTCTTTAATAACACTCCACACATCCATCTCACCATCATTCTCTCTGTCCTCTCTAATCTCTGAATATCCTCCACCTTCGATCTTCAGAGATTAGAGAGGACAGAGAAAATGATGGTGAAATGAATGCATGGAGTGTCATTAAAGGACAAGTGTCGAAGCAAAAAGTTGAGAAAAGGTCAGGTGTCGTATGTATAACGAACATGGCGAGAAAGGGAAGACTGAGGGAGTTGGACACGTGGAATGCATGAATGAGGAAGATTGGTATCAGCATGTAGATGTATGTATGTAATTTCTCCACATCAGCAACCTTCGCTGGCCAAGTTTCACTTCCATATATGGTCAACGTACTTTGCACACACATCATCGACACAGACCTGCAGCAAGGTTTCCACAAGTGCCATATCGGCGTGCCAATGGCAACCATGAACCTCAATTTCAGCTTTTCTGCTATCTATCAGATGGTTTTCCCTATTTGTTCACGATTGCCAAAAATTGGCAAAGGATGATTTTTCATGGTTATGTCAACCATGAAAAATCATCCTTTGCTAAATTTTTGGCAACAATGAAAAACAGAAAAAAGACAAGATTAAAAAGGGAAAACCATCTGATAAAGAGGAAAAGCTGAAAATCGTGATATTGATAAGTGTAGAACATATAGAAATATGGTGTTTTATACCAAACTTTCAACCGAAATTTTCCGTCACCCCCCCCCCCACCCCCTGCTCAGACGTTTCACTCAAAAATTGAAGTCAAAGCAGGGGCACGGGTTGCAACCATGAAGTTGATCTCGTGGCTAAAATGGTAACCATCAACCTACAATTTTTTAGAACGCGTACCTGCAGGTGACGAGCGACTCAATGAGTCGTTCAAAGCCGAGTGCCGCTGCAAGGTGCAGCAGAGTGAGGTGACGCGCGTCACCGCCTCCCCCCTCACCGCCGCGTGCCACTGCCGTGTTCCACGCGCCCCTGTGCCACCGCTCCACCACCTCCACCAGCTGCTGCTCAGCCGCACCAGCATCACCAGCCTGGAGCAGCGACGGCATGAGATCAAGGTCGTACAAATACTCTCAGCCGCTCAGTGTACAGTACCGGTAATTTGAATGATCGCGGATAATATAAATAGTAAATTTAGTGAGTTGGAGTCCGTTTCAGAATCCAGCCACGTCGTCGTTTTTTGTTTTTGTAGTCTTTGTGTGTAGCACAAAGACTATATACAGTCCAGTTCTGTGTAAGGGAGCCCGCACAGAACCGCTCCCCCTGCTTTAGTCGCCTTTTATGTCTCGCCCGAGGAGCTCTGGACTGCAAGCCAATTCTTTGTTCCCCGGCCTGCAGGGGGTGCACGTCGTCATGGATGGCGTTTAAAGACTAACAATTAAGAAAAAGCTTGAAAGCATAACAGACCTGCGAATGGATTATAGTAGTTGAGAGTGGAGCCTCAGACTTGAGCATGTTGCGCTCAAAGTCCAGCAGCCTCATCGTCAACGACTGCATCAACTCTGAATCTACAGCGACATCAAATCTTATTTTTAAACGGATGGACTAGAAAATGATAATATTGCGTCAAATCTAAATTATCTGAATCAGAATCATCTGACACAATTATCAACGCCTAGAGAAAATTATTAACTATCGAAATGAAGTGGCTAATGGAGAATGTTAGGAGGAGTGTCATGACAATGGAGAATCAAAAATGAGGTAATAGCAGATGACTTGGACAAGAAACATCACTGGTGCAGTAAATTAAAGAAACATGCCATTTTTTTTGTAGTTTAAGGACCGTTGATAGTAATGAAGACTATTACAGTCCGGTTCAGTGCAAGGGAGCCTACACAGAACTCCTCCCCTTTCTTTAGTAGTGTGAGTCATCGTGCCTCTGATGTCGAAGGAGCCGCTGGAGCTGCAGGGAGGGGCCGGCTGGTCGGGATGTACCTTGTACTCAAACATCTGGGGCGCCGACACCACCCGACCCCCGTGGGTAACTCGCAGGGTGACCAGAGCTGCGCTGTGCACTGTACATAACACAGGATAGCCAGAGCTGCACACAACACAGGGTGACCGGAGCTGCACACAACACAGGGTGACCGCAGTTGCGCTGTATGCTGTACAGAACACAGGGTGACCACAGTTGCGCTGTGTGTGTACATACTACAGGGTGACCAGAAGCCAGAGCTACACACAGCACAGGGTGAAGAGTTCTGCGCTGCGTGCTGTACACAACACAGAGTGACCAGAGTAGCGCTGTGCGCTGTACATTACATAGGATGACTAGAGCAGCACTGTGTACAGTATACAACACAAGCAAAGTAAATGGAAAACATACAAAACAAACTTAACATAAACACACTAAAAACAGTTAAAATACAGAAAGCTGATATTTGATTCTGATCGCTTGCAACTAAGTCATACGGTAACCTAAAAAACACACAAAAAACTAGGAAACAATCTACTGAATGAAAAGTCAATTAGTGTGTAGTACCAGGCGCAAAGCAGCGTAGCACGCCAGGCTGCACCATGGTGGTAGATACGCTCTCATCATCAAACTGGACCGTGTACTCACAGCCTGACTCGAGCCATGGCCCCGTCACTAGGACCTTGGTGCCACCCTGACACCAAACACTGCACCTTGTACTCACAGCCTGACTCGAGCCATACAGCCTGACTCGAGCCATACAGCCTGACTCGAGCCATACAGCCTGACTCGAGCCATACAGCCTGACTCAAGCCATACAGCTTGACTCGAGCCATACAGCCTGACTCGAGCCATACAGCCTGACTCGAGCCATACAGCCTGACTCGAGCCATACAGCCTGACTCGAAAAACAATCACACGCATCTACCAAGCCACCGTGACAACTGAACACTGGACCATGTACTCACAGCTGGCCTCAGGACAGTGTACGCACAGCCAGCCTCAAGCCACGGTAACCAACACTTTGTGCCATCCTGACAACCAACTGTCACACTGCAGCATTCTCGACGCAGAAGAACGGAGCAGCGCAGGATGGCTAACAGCTACACTTAGCTCAATCCAAGTAAATCCTCCAATATAAAAGAATACATCGATTATTTCCATCGAGCGCTAAAATTTAATCCAAGATACGTCATTACACTCAATCAACGCGCTGAAAGCTTGATCAAAGATTTATTTAACATCATGCGATTGGTTATTAGAAAAATAATCTCAAATTTGAATTCCAACGCTTGATGGAAAAACCGGGCCGTAGGGTTCATCATCATCATAATCAATTCCGTTTATTTCGCTCACATTTCTGTGCTAGCACAAGTTGGACGTCTGCAGTCACGAACACACGTCCTCATCAGTCCTGATCCCACAAAGCAACATTTGAAGCTGATGGGCCTATAGTGTTGCGAGTGGTAGTTACTGGCAATTACAGCAATTACGGTATGGTAATTACGTCATTACACCATGATAATTACGTCATGGTAATGCCTGCCATGACGTAATTACTGAAACGTCATGGTGGTTCGATGATAGACATATTTTTCTAAAATGTTTTTGTCAATATTTGAAACAAATATTAATCCCAAAAACCAGGACACACCTTGCAACCAATCCACTGCAACCCAAAGCTGTAAGACTCACAGTAGTGTACGACCACTCCGGACAGAAGTCAGTGATTTCAGACAAGAAAGCCGGTCTCAATGTCTCCCCTTCCATCCGAGCCCCTTCCCCTGCCGAGGGACCCTCCACAAATGCACCCCCCGCCCTCGCTCCTCCCTTACCCCCGTCTGTCATCCTCTCAAAATTGTTGGCAATTGCATCAGAACGCGCCGCTGCCGTCGCCGCCACACGATCGACAAAGTTTGTTCTGCCAGCCGGTCGAACGTCGATGATCGACGACAGATTCGCCGTGACGACATCAAATGTATCGTTTAGCTCATCCATCACTGGATCGGCATCTCCATGACAACATTCCCCCGCAACTCCGCCCCTGCCGTCGTTGTAATCAGGGAAATCGATAGAGTTCGCTACGTCTGCCGTACCGATACTCCGTGCGGCGTACGTTTCATCATCACCGAGCAGCGCGTGCTCGCAGATCCTGTCACAGTCTGACTCACCGCAGTGACAGACGTCAAAGGGAGTCGCGCGCTGGTTCACCACGTCGTACCGCAACCCCTCATCAATCTCCGCTCCGTCTGCAGCAAACCCGTTCACAAACGAGTCGTGCCCGTCCGGCGACCGGGACCGAATGTCGCTGGCAACAAAACGATCGACGGCAGTAGTGCCATCTGCGGCACTTTTAGCAAATACACAGCGCTTGTTGTCAAAACAACACAGATCGTCATCATCGTTCTGCGCAAAGGAACGACCCGTCGCGTCTGACTCGGAGGCTCGTCCATTCACGCCAAGCACATTATGCGACGAGTTGGAGCTAGTCGACGCAAACACAAACGCCTCGCTCCGATTAGTGGAGGCGCCGCCATTCGAGTCAGCGAGCAACTGGCTCAGGTCATACAGTGGACTGGGGCACTGACCCTCGAATCCCACCGACTCGCTGTCCGTTTTAAATGCCGCGCCTCTTACAAACGACAAGTCCGTTGACAGGCCGTGGCTCCCGCACTCAAGCCGTGTTTCGTTGCTAGATGTACCGGATCTCATCGCAGAACCCAATGCATTTGAAAATCGACCACAATCGGCGGGATCTGAGTATCTTTCAAGTGTCGGTCGTTGTGGGGGAAGGGGCAGGGGAGGTGGTGCAGCGCCAAAAGCTGCGCAGGCGGGGTGTCGAGGGCGCGCCGCACCCTGCGGCACCGTCGCACCGGGTCTTGGCAACGCACCAACCCCCGCTGGATTCAAGTGCAAGCGAGCACCAGACTTCATCGCCGGGTTCCCCACGCCGACCTGACCTCGCGACCCCGACTGCGACACGGCGGCCATCTTGGTGCTGTCGGCGGCCATCCTGTAGCTGTATACGAGCTGCAGCAGGCGGCTGTGCATCATGTTCTGCGTGGGCGCCGTCGAGCTCTGGGGGTCGGCGTCTCCCCCCGACCCTCCAGCGCCCCCTGGGGCGTCCTCGGCCCCCCCGACGCCCTCCCGTACCGCCCTCAAGAGGTGACCCATCTCAGCACGCAGGGTGCTGGCGGCGGGGAAAGAGTCACCGGCGCTTGTCAGTAGGTGTTGGGCCAGGGACTCAATGAAGTCATCCGCCTGCACCAACAAAATAGCTTCGGGTGAAACAGAAAACCTTGTAAATTAGTACCCCCAGCAGGCCGGGTAACAAAGAATTGGCTTGCAACCCAGAGCTTCCCAGGCAAGTCGTAAAAGGTGACTGAAGAAGGGGGAGCGGTTCTGTGCGGGCTCCCTTGCACAGAACCGGACTGTATGTAGTCGTTGTGCTATACACTAAACAAAAGAAAAACAAATAATTTCAATTAGTTTCACGTCATACTAAATTAGCTTCATGCGATACAGAATAACCTTCTATACAACTCAGCTATTACCAAAAAAAACAAAAAGCTGATATATATTCAGGGCATGACCAGTCAATAGCCAAAAAAAGAATTTTGTTGGCAGCTAGCAAAATTTTTTCTGATTTGGCAAAAGATTTGAAAAATTTTGTATTGATCCTTTGTTTCTGGTGAATCTAAATTTAGGGTGAATAAAAAAAACTTGAAATGGCACTGTATATATTTTTTAATATCCATGAAAAAAATATATATCTAAAATATGCTATGTTGTTTCATGTTGTTGTGGATAGTTTGATCCACACATGATGTACAATTTTTGTCAAGTTAGCGTACACCGAACACTACCTGAAGACACTTCATTGGAATTTTTTTTGTCAAGAACTACTACTCAAAATCTCTCGGAAAATTATTTAACATTCCCAAAAAATTTGGGGATAAAAGTTTCGTCTACCAAAAATATCTTGTTTGAAACTTTTGACTACTACAACAAGGTGCAATGCACACGAGATACAACATTTCATCCAAAGCACACTCTCCTGAGTGGGTTCAGTACACAAACGTGCAAGAATGCAATCACTTCTAGAAATAGACATCAGTGGATCACAAAATGAGCAGTTAGGTCGGCGGCAGGACTAGTCTCCTTCAAAGTAAAGCAAGTTGAAGCAGGTTGAGAGACCAAATCGCATAGTTCACTATGTAATCAAGGCCATCCAAAAAATACGTACGCTTTCTATGTTGTTCGCGGTATCGAGGTACTTCAAACTGGCAACTGCACAACAAAAGAAAAACAGCTAAACCCTGTAGTTGAATGAGTCCCCGCAAGTCTCAAAGTGCTGTAAGTGAAATCTATCGTCAACATACGTAGCTTATCTCTACACTCCTGAAAATACTTCATCTATTCTAAACTGAATGCATTGGCCTCGCAAAAAAATCAGAGTTATCATACCTAGTGCATAGCGTGTACAAATGCGTCCGTAAAATATAATACAATGGAGATTATTTTAGACTTCAGTCCGAAGACAAATGTTCTTAAAATATTTGAGCGTCTTGTATCAGAGATCTTTGACAGAGGGAGATACGAAGTCCACGCCCACTTTCGGTTTTCCATGCGACCATTTTGATCCCGCGAGATCACAGCGGAGTTCAGACAGTAACGCTGTCGTGAACGTTTAGGCAATATTTAATTCGCTAGACGATAGCGCGCGCGTCGGAGACCGTTAGTTGTCATGACAACAGTCGATGCTGAAGACATTTTAAAGTCCAGAATTTTTATGACTTGCCCGGGGAGCTCTGGGCTGCTCCTTTAACTTCAGTCTGTACTGGGAAGTTACCTTAAGAGCCAGTTCTCGCGATCAAAATGGCGCCTGTTTTGTTTACAATGGACAAGTCTGTTACGTCACTTCCTACTCTACCCACATTGACCAGTATTAAATAGCCAATTATATCAACATTATTATTTTTCAACTTTGCAATGATAACAAAAAATAAAATTTAAATACAAATACGAGTCAAGTGACTGTGTTTTATACTTTGCCACAATAAATATTGAGGTCAATAACAACTCTGATATATCTGGTGATTTGATCACATTCATTATTCACGGTTAGGTGTCGTATGTTTAACGGACATGGTGAAGAAAAGGAGATTGAGGTGATTTGGATACGTGAAACGCATGAATGCGGAAGACTGGGTATCCGCATGTCGACATATTAAGGTGGAAGAGATCGTTGGAAGAGGGGGAGGGAAGAAAACATGGAAGGAGGCGGTAGAGAGCGATATGAAGGAGCGTGGCATGAATAGAAAGATGGCAAAGAATCGAGAAACAGGTTGGACGTTTCCCACGATGAGACAGAAATCTCATCGTGGGAAACGTCCCACCTGTGTTGACATGGAAAAGTGGGCGTAAAACGTAAA